>SJXQ01011050.1:0-80989 GCA_006408695.1 Aepyceros melampus | reverse complement strand
ATCAGCCACGAGTGTACATGAACTCCCAATCCCGACCCCCACCTCCCCCCTCCCGCCCCACACCCTCTCTCTGGATTATCCCCGTGCATCAGTCCCAAGCATCCTGCATCCTGCATCAAACCTGGACTGGCGATTCGTTTCACTTATGATATCACACATGTTACACTGCCACTCTGCCAACCCATCCCACCCTCTCCCTCTCCTACAGAGTCCAAAAGGCCGTTCTATACATCTGTGTCTCTTTTGCTGTCTTGCGTACAGGTTTATCATTACCATCATTCTAAATTCCATATATATGTGTAAGTATACTGTATTGGTGTTTTTCTTTCTGGCTTACTTCACTCTGTATAATCGGCTCCAGCGTCATCCACCTCATTAGAACTGATTCAAATGTATTCTTTTTAATAGCTGAGTAATACTCCATTGTATATATGTAGCACAGCTTTCTTATCCATTCATCTGCTGATGGACATCTAGGTTGCTTCCATGTCCTGGCTATTATAAACAGTGCCACAATGAACACTGGGGTACACACGTCTCTTTCAATTCTGGTTTCCTTGGTGTGTATGCCCAGCAGTGGGATCGCTGGATCATAAGGCAGTTCTATTTGCAATTTTTTAAGGAATCTCCACACTGTTCTCCATAGTGGCTGTACTACTTTGCATTCCCACCAACAGTGTAAGAGGGTTCCCTTTTCTCCACACCCTCTCCAGCATTTATTGCTTGTTGACTTTTGGATCGCAGCCATTCTGACTGGTGTGAAATGGTAATTTTGTTATGTCTTTTAACTCAATTATCGTATTTTTAACACTTACCTCCACTTCTTCCCATATAGTGTTTGTGCATAAACACAACTATATGCTTGGGTGCATGCTCCTATTTTAAACATTTAAACTGTGTTCTATAAGGGTTCATATAGACAAAATCAATTTGAATGTATGGAAAATTCCACATCATTCATTTGATGAAATCCTTCCCCAACTCCTACTCAGTTCACGCAATGAAAATATGAATGATCCAGATCAGAAAAGGAGTGATTCCTGAGTGCATTTTGTATTTTAGACGTGCTAACTTTGAAAGTTAGATCATTTAAAGAGTCTTCTGAGTGAGGAGAAAGGGTTTCTAAACTTCCAAAATGCCTTCATTTCCTCCTCCACTTAAAAAAAAATATATTTATTTGGCAATAACAGGTATTAGGTGCAGCACAAGGATCTTTGATCTTAGTTGTGGCATCTGGGATCTAGTTCCTTGACCAGAAATTGAACCCAGGTCTCCTGCTTTGGGAGCACGGAGTCTTAGCCACTGAACTACCAGAAAATTCCCTACCCCTCCTTTTTCTTTTTTTATAGGGGATGTACCCAGGCTCAGAAGCTCGACAGCTTGAGTCCAGTTTTCAGATGCACCAATTCGAAGCTATGTGGACCTCCATAAATTACCTGATGCCTTTCTAGTTCACTTTTCTCGCTGATAAATGCCTCCCAGGGTCATTGTAAGGAATAAATTAGTTAATCTGTGTAAATGATTAGAACAGTGCCTGGCATATCATAAGTTATCTTATACACCTTTGCTACTGGTTTGGTGTTATAAAAACATGAATGGACTCCAAGAGCACAGACAGGCTTGAGTTTGAACCTCAGCTCTGTCCTTTATCAGCTGTGTGACTTCAAGCCAGCCAGTTTCTCAACTTTGCTAAGTTTCTTTACTGGTGAAATGGAGATAATATTAATGATTAGGGTTTGACTTGGGTTTGTAGCCAGCAAGAATTAGGAAAAACCTAGGCTCAATCCTCATTTCTTTTTGACCTTGGTCAAATTGCTTCACCTGAGAAATGTGTTTTTTGTGGAGATTAAAGGAGCCAGTATGTACAAAGGGCTTAAAATAGTGCTTGGCATTTTGCAAGTGCTAAATAAATTTCGTTACTATTGCCTGCTCATCTCGCAGTGATACTCACAGTTTAGAGGTGATAAGGACAATAGAGAGGCTAGCTGCTGTACCTGCATGACCAGCTTGTGGCAGACCTGGGCTGGCATTCCAGGGCCTCACACACTGCTTGGCCCTGACATGTGATTGGTTGCATGATATGATTTACCCTGTTGGTATGATGTGGAATTCTTTGCCCAGGAGCTCCTTCTGCCTAAAAGGTCCACACGCCCATATCTTTCAAGCTCAAATTTTATTTTTAAGTCTTGAATGTCCTCATGCAATAATGTGGTTTTCTTTTTTTTTTTTTATTGAAGTATAGTTGATTTACAATGTTATGTTAGTTTCAGCTGTATGCAAAGTTATTTAGTTATATATATATATTATTTACATATAATATATCTATATTCTTTTTTAGATTCTCTTCCATTATAGATTATTACAAAAAACTGAGTATATTTCTCTGTGCTATACAGTGCTATCCTATGTCTTTGTTTTTTATTTTATATATGGTAGTATTTATCTGTTAATCCCATACTTCTAATTTATCACTCTCCCTTACTTCCCCTTTGGTGACCATAAATTTGTTTTGAAGTATAGTTGATTTACAATGTTATGTTAGTTTCAGCTGTATGCAAAGTTATTTAGTTATATATATATATTATTTACATATAATATATCTATATTCTTTTTTAGATTCTCTTCCATTATAGATTATTACAAAAAACTGAGTATATTTCTCTGTGCTATACAGTGCTATCCTATGTCTTTGTTTTTTATTTTATATATGGTAGTATTTATCTGTTAATCCCATACTTCTAATTTATCACTCTCCCTTACTTCCCCTTTGGTGACCATAAATTTGTTTTCTATGCCTGTGAGTCTACTTCTGTGTCTTTAAGTTCATTTTAATGCCATATGCTTTTCCCCTGAAGACTGTCCTGCTTCTCAAAGCTGACTATAATCCACTACTGCTTTAAACTACTGCGGCTCAGCATGACTCACCTTAAATGACCATTACTGTGTGTATTTTTTTTTTTTTTCTCCTCAAGGAGACTCTAATTACTGTGAAGGTCTGCTCTATGAATGATTCATCTTTGTAATATCCTCATTGCTAGAACAATGCATGGAACATAGGGGAACTTTTATAGATATTTGCTGAATGAATGAATAATGAGTGAATGAATGAAACAGCTAATGGCTTGGATGATTATGAGCAAATTAACCTGGGAGGGTATGGCATTGAGCATTTGTGTATATACTGAAGTTCATATGTCCCTTTTCGAATTTAAGAACCACAGACTCAAAAGTGCTTTTAGCTGGAGTTGGGGCTGCAATCTGGGCCTCAGAACTGGATAAAATGTGTGGGCTCTCAATTTAAAAAATTTCATTTGTTTGTTTGTTCATTCAATACGTTTCATTTTGTACTTATTATGAGTCTTAGTACTCTTGCTCTGGGTAGAGCACGCTATGTTTAGGAGGTTACTTCACTGTGGAGTCAGGATATCTGAGACGAAAGTGGCTTTAGGGCCCTTCTGATCAGGATTTCTCAGATGGTATAATGAGAAATGTTAGCCCTCGGTGAGATATTCCCTCAGAAAATCAAGTCTAGAGTCCAGGTTTGGAGGATGCTATATATTTTATCAGTCTACTTTTCAGATAGTAATAATAATGGCAATGACAACCATAATAATGGAAGGTAACATCTATCTAAAGATCATGGCATCTGGTCCCATCACTTCATGGCAAATAGATGAGAAATGGTGGAAACAGTGGCTGACTTTATTTTTGGGGGCTCCAAAATCACTGCAGATGATGACGGTGGCCATGAAGTTAAAAGACGCTTACTCCTTGGAAGGAAAGTTATGACCAATCTAGACTGCGTATTAAAAAGCAGAGACATTACTTTGTCAACAAAGGTGCATCTAGTCAATGCTATGGTTTTTCCAGTAGTCATGTATGGATGTGAGAGTTGGACTATAAAGAAAGCTGTTCAGTTCAGTTCAGTCGCGCAGTCGTGTCCGACTCTTTGCGACCCCATGAATCGCAGCACGCCAGGCCTCCCTGTCCATCACCAACTCCCGGAGTTCACTCAGACTCACGTCCATTGAGTCTGTGATGCCATCCAGCCATCTCATTCTCGGTCGTCCCTTTCTCCTCCTGCCCCCAATCCCTCCCAGCATCAGGGTCTTTTCCAATGAGTCAACTCTTCGCATAAGGTGCCCAAAGTACTGGAGCTTCAGTTTTAGCATCATTCCTTCCAAAGAAATCCCAGGGTTCATCTCCTTCAGAATGGACTGGTTGGATCTCCTTGCAGTCCAAGGGACTCTCAAGAGTCTTCTCCAACACCACAGTTCAAAAGCATCAATTCTTCGGCGCTCAGCCTTCTTCACAGTCCAACTCTCACATCCATACATGACCACAGGAAAAACCATAGCCTTGACTAGACGGACCTTAGTCGGCAAAGTAATGTCTCTGCTTTTGAATATACTATCTAGGTTGGTCATAACTTTTCTTCCAAGGAGTAAGCGCCTTTTAATTTCATGGCTGCAGTCACCATCTGCAGTGATTTTGGAGCCCAAAAAAACAAAGTCTGACACTGTTTCTACTGTTTCCCCATCTATTTCCCATGAAGTGATGGGGCCAGATGCCATGATCTTCGTTTTCTGAATGTTGAGCTTCAAGCCAACTTTTCCACTCTCCTCTTTCACTTTCAACAAGAGGCTTTTTAGCTCCTCCTCACTTTCTGCCATAAAGAAAGCTGAGCGCCGAAGAATTGATGCTTTTGAACTGTGGTGTTGGAGAAGATTCTTGAGAGTCCCTTGGAGTGCAAGGAGATCCAACCAGTCCATTCTGGAGGCCATCAGTCCTGGGTGTTCATTGGAAGGACTAATGCTGAAGCTGAAACTCCAATACTTTGGCCACCTGATGTGAAGAGCTGACTCATTTGACAAGACCCTGATGCTGAGAAAGATTGAGGGCAAGAAGAGAAGGGGATGACAGAGGATAAGATGGTTGGATGGCATCACCGATTCAATGGATATGAGTCTGGCTAAACTCCAGGAGTTGGTGATGGACAGGGAGGCCTGATATGTTGCAGTCCATGGGGTCACAAAGAGTCAGACATGACTAAGTGACTGAACTGAACTGAATCCTCTATGGGGAAGGCACTATTAAAATGTTTTAAAGATGAGAGAAGAAAGCATATTTGAACTTCAAAGAATGAAAATTCTGAAATAAAAGAATTTTAAAAATCCATTTTGCTTTCTCTTAATCCAGCATTTCCCAAATTTAGTTAACTATAGAAATGTACTTTTTTTTCTTCTTCATACCATCTGGAAATATCCTATGGATTCTGACAATCCATTCTCCTGGGAAGTGTTGTTCTGGTCATTTTACAGATGAAGAAACTGAGTTCAGGGAGGAAATGACTTCACTGAATTCTGTCCCTAGCAGGGTGCAGAGTTGGGACTTGACCTCATACTCTTGACTCTTACTGAATTTATTTTCCCCCTGATATTCATTGCATCATTCTCCATCCCTCAATTCCCTTCCTTCTCTCCCCACATCCCCCTCCTCTCTCTTACCCTTTTCTGTACCCGGGAAATAAGTTGGCAAGTTTAAACTCAGGTGGCTCAGACAGTAAAGCATCTGCCTACAATGCAGGAGACCTGGTTTTGATCCCTGGGTCAGGAAGATCCCCCGGAGAAGGAAATGGTAACCCACTCCAGTACCCTTGCCTGGAAAATCCCATGGATGGTGGAGCCTGGTAGGCTACAGTCCTTGGCATTGCAGAAGTTTGGAGATGACTAAGTGATTTATAAACTCATTAGTCTCCCTCAGTTCAGCCATCTCCTAATACTTAGTACCAGTCAAACCCTTGAAGTCTCTTAAGAACAAATCCTTACAAGGCAGTAGAAGCAGATGGGCTCTTTCCAGGATTCCTTTCCATTTATTTTGTAGGCTGCACAATGAAATGCATCATCCATTGAAGAACCACAACACTGAGATTAAACAGAAGACTAGCTCTTGCCTCTATTCCCCTCTACTCTGACAATATTTTTTCAAGCTTAGAGAAGCAAGGCTTATATTACAAAAGTAACAGTACTTATCAATCTATTTTCTTTTTCTTTTAAAAAAATCTCTCAGTAATAGTTTTAAATCATTCATTGAAAAGAGTTGTCTTTTCATCTCTTCCAGGATCAAGAATTGATACTCTCTATATTTCTGTTCATTCATTCAACAAACTTTAAAAAATAAATCCCTTCTCTTTGCAAATTGCTGATGCCAGGCTCAATGAAGGATGATGATGCAGTGGAGACCAAGTCATACCACCTGTTTCTAAGTGTCCCAGAGCCTTTTAAGAGAAGAGGCAAATAAGTAAATATTAATAGATGATGGTTTTGCAAGTAATTTCCCTGGAACTTGTCAAGTTTGTATTAGATTATGCAGAATGTGCTACTACTCAATTTAGTTATTCATTATCATTTTGGAATTAGGGGTGAATTTGGGGGGAAGGAAGATTCTAAACAGCCTTCAGTAAGAACCTTTTCTGTGCAGAAGTTTATCCTCACATAAAGGGAGACATGATCTATGAAGTCTAACCACAACACCCAATAGGCAATATTGTAAGCACTTAATAAATTACAGTTGCACTTACCATTATTAGCAAAAGTAGCAGCCACTTTAGATTACCCAAATTTAAATGTCAGGATTTTTTTTTTTAACTTACTAGCTGTATGACATTGAGCAAGTGGCATAATTTCTTTGAATGTCAGTTTGGGAGGACTGGAATCAAAGGAGGTTATTAGTCAGGTGTAAAGTGTTTCACAGATTCTTATGATTTTAAAACTATAAAGTGTCATTCCTTTGCCTTGAATTACACCTTTCAACATTTCAAGGAAATCTGTTCTCTTGGTTAGATCATAGATAGATGCTGGGCTGACATCATATTTAAGGTTGTCAGATAAAATACAAGACATTGCATTAAATTTAAATTTCAGGAAAATGACAAATTATTTTTAGTGTAAGTATATCTGTGTGTGTCTGTGTGTGTGTGTGTGTGCGTGTGCTAAGTTGCTTCAGTTGTGTCCAACTCTTCATGACCCTATGGACTGTTGCCCACCAGGCTCCTCTGTTCATGGGATTCTCCAGGCAAGATTACTGGAGTGGATTGCCATGTTCTCCTCCATAGGATCTTCCTGACCCAGGGATCAAACGCGTGTCTCATGTCTCATAAGTTTCCTGCATTGGCAGATGGGTTCTTTACCACTGGCACCACCTTGGAAGCCCAAATATATCTATACTCTAATATTAAAAAATTCTTTGTTCATCAAAATTCAAATTTATGGGACATGTGGTATTTTTATTTCCTAAATCTAGTGACCTAAATCAGATAAGTTACAAACTGAAACACAATTCCTTGGTCTGCTATTATTAATACCATTTTAAGAATAAAGAAACTGACTAGACTTCTAACATTTATTTCAAATCTGAGGAGTTTATATTTATAATAAGAAAAGGAAGCTGATGGAATCAAACTCACTTCAAATCCCACTGTTGCCACTTTCTACCTATGTAAATTTGGTTACATTAGTTTTTCCAAGCCAAGTTATTGTTATTATTATGTAGAACTTTCTTCTATGACAATTACTTTGGATAATCTCCTGAGTGGATTTGTATTATCTGTTTTTAGTGCTTGTTTCTAAATGTGTTATCAAAATTTTAATTTTCCCCCTGTGAACAGAATAAATTCAGCTTTCTAGCTCTTGAACTTTACGGCTCAGAGTAAGTTAGTTTTTCTAAATTATTTTTCTTTTTTCTTGTTTATAGTCTTTGGGATTCTAACAGAATTTCAAGGCCACAGGCTACACTTGCAACTTTCAAGCTAGTAGAGGTTTCAAAGTCATTTTTTCTGTTTACAAGGGAGAGGGAATTTGGGGGTATTGTCTTTTCCTTCCCTCTTCCCTGGGGATTGGAGGGCAACTTTGGGCCTGGCTGCAGACAGCTCCTGTTCATTAAGCACTTCTGCTCTCTTCCAGGTATTGGGCTAGACATCTCACTCATGGTATCTCATCTCATCCTCACATAGCCTCTGAACAGTTACATCTTATTATCGCTATACTGGTGAGGAAATGTTCCCATGTGACTTAACTAGGCTGAAACACACTTTCGATGTGGGTCATGGGGACAATGTCAGTCAGGCTACCCGAATGAATTCCTGGTTAGTGAATAGCTTGTTAGTCGTCCCCAGTTAGCCTATTTGTTTCTTCTGAGAGGCTTGCCGAAGATGGACATCGGCACATGAGCATAGGTTTTTTTCTCCCAGAGATGTGCTGCATCAAAGGTTTTGATGGAGTCTTTACTTTCCCTGAGGGAGCTGGCTACCCAAAAGACACCAAGTGTCCAAAATGCTTCTGAGTTGTTCTTTTCCAATAGTTTGAAATATATACTACAAATAATACATGTCTATTGTTCAAGTTAGAATAAAAAGCTGTATGAAAAAAAAAATCTGCTCCCCCCTCCAGTATCCCCTCCCAGAGGGATACTGTTAGCATTTTGGTGTCATTTTGTCCAGATAGATAGACAGAGATAAAATTGATGTTTGTATGTAGTTGTCATTTTACAGAAATAAGGTAACATGGAAAAAGCCATTTTGAAATCAACTTTTTTCCACCAACAGTACACCTACCTAAAATATGTGCCCCAGCAGAATCTGTATTTTTGCTAGGGAGATGGTCATTATATATAACATGTAATATATATGTATATATATTATATATACACAAGTTTTAAAAGAGTACTGTGCCGGGGTCCAGCCCCGGTGGATCCAGGGTGATTCAAAGGTGGAGACGGAGTCGGCGAGAAAAACACTTTTAGAAATTGAGTTCCTCACGCTGGCCCCCGGCAGTACTGTATTAAAATTTGAATTACATGCTATAAATTCCATATTTTTAGATTAATATAGATATGTGTCTTCTGGAAACTGATTGTGATTGGTAATAATCCATATTATCCATTTAATTACAGAAATATTCCTAAGAAAGGAAAATAAGAAAAGGTAGCATTGATAATGGCAGTTCTTAAGTCCTTTTGAACAGGACCCAGTTTTTTATAGTTACCTCATAGTTGAGGGAATATTTCCTGGCATGATTTTTCTGACTTAAATTTGCCCTGAAATGTTTCTTGGCTCCACTGAAAGTCAGAATCTGCCCTTACTTTACAAAAGACACTAAGGCTGTGTGCCTTGAGAATTTCAGAGAATGAAACAAAGAATTTAGACTTCAGCTTGAAAATGAAATTCCAGAAGAGCATTCCACCGTCTCCTCCAACCTGGCATACGCTATACCACTTTAGGTACCAGCGCCACATTGCCTGAAGAACTGTTCAGACTCTAACTCACCTCATGATGGTTCACCCAAGGCGAACCGATGGCTTCACTGTAAGGGTTTGTACATTTGAGTGTTTAATCTGAGGACAAATTTCACAAGGACCTGTTCTGAGTTCCACTAAGAGAGCAAAGAAAAGCATATCTTCCTGTTGTAAAAGCCCTCGCACCCTCTAGGTGCTCCGTAAATGCTGATTGTTTGTCATGAAAAGTAAGATTCTCCAACTTCTGCTGCTCAATATTTTGCCACTGGGGAGACTCCTTTCCCAGTAAGCGACAAGATTAAAAACAGGCAAACACATTTTCTGCCACAGCAAATGCACTTCAGTGAAAGCAGCAATGAACATGCCTTTAAAGACTTGACTCTGAGCCACGCTTTGCGGCATATTGCCCTGTTAACTCTGGACCAGTTACTGGACATGGTTTCCTTATCTGTACAGTAGAAATAATGATCCTTGGTTTCCTCAGTGTAATCTCATGAAACTAATACAAAGGAAATGCTTCGTACAACAATCTATACAACAGATTACCTTACAATGAAGCTAGAGCTAACCATTCTCGATCAAGGCATTCAAAAAACCCACTGTGCTGATCACTTGTTATGCCTCATCTCATCTAACGCTCAGAATCTCTGAGCAGTAGATACTGTTGCTATCCTCATTTTACAGATAAGACAACTAATGGTTAGAAGGTTTATGTAACCTGCCAAGGCATAAATTTCCCCTTGTGAAGGTGTTCCTCCTCCTCTCTTCTGTACAGAAAGTTGGCATGGAGATGAGTCTGTGCAAACAAACCTTGCTAAAATAACCCCTATCTTCAATTAGTTTCCACCATGTATTTTTCTCCCCACAACTTTACTTCCTCTAGAAGCCTATACTCCTTAAGTCTAATCACTTCACCACATTTATAATCTTTTGTTAAAATGGTCATAAGACCCTAAGTTTCACCACCTCTTTTGGTCTTCATGTCTTTTCTGCAAAAGCCTCTGCTAAAATTTAAATGTTAGCATCAAACAAAACTTGTATGCCTTTCTCCTGTTAGCATATAGTTTGTCAGTTTAATTTGTAGGTCTCAGTTAACTTGACCTAAGAGGAAAGAGGAAAAGGATTTTTCCTCCCCTATAGGTATAAATCTAAAATAACACATCAAATTTGAAGATTTCATATGAAAATAGCAATTAAAATATTCAACTTTGAAAATATCGATTATTTATTGAAATAATAATCTTTTAGTTACAATAGGCTAAATAAATCATTAAAATTAATTTCACCTATTTATCTTTTTAAAATACTAGAAAATTTAAAATTATATATGTTGCTTTCAATTTTGGCTCGTTTCATATGTTTGTTGAAAAGCAATGCATCAGGTGACCTGTACAATATGTTCTTGGCTTCTGCTTGAACTGGGCTTCCAGGTTAGAAGATTTTCAGTTGGGAAGCAGAGCTTTTTCCTTTGATTTAATCAGCAGGTGTAAATGCAAACATACCCAAGGTTCAACTACTATACCTCTGCATTTGCATTTTCCTACAGAGGCCACCAGCGCTGAAAAGCCAGAAAGGGATAACAAAGTCTGCTTCTTGCTGCTTTAGAGCCATTAAACTCTTAAGGCAGGACATTGCCCCTTGATTCTGTGTGCAAATAACAGAGTATTACAATTAGCATTTGTGTAGTTACATTGATGTAGTTTAATGGGGTCGAGGCATATCACATTATTCCAAGAGTGAAGTGCATTCTTGGTGGGTAATTTATTCATAGGTAAGATATAACAGTTTCTTAAGAAGTCTCTAAGAGAGTGAGTTTCAGCACACAAAACTCTGGAGGGTGATTATTATTGCAGCAATAGGTGTCATTAAAAGAGAGAAACAGAAGCTGAGACTTCAACCTGACCTCACCCTAGTAATAACCCAGGTTTGAGCACCCAGAACCCAGAGAGAAAACTTCTCTTGTGGCAAATGACCATAGCCTTTCTTCCCATTTTGCTGTCTCTTTAGTTAACACGTTATTGACCAGGAGATTTTTACAGAAACTAATGCCTGTACATTAGTATGTCTCTGGTTAATAGTGTGTTAAATGGCCTTAGCAAGATTGTCCTCTGCAAAAACAAAGCAAATCCAGAAATGTATGCTAATAAAAACCTAAACAGTCACCAATTCTTAGGACTGGGTACACAAATCCCAATACCAGCACTTTCCACTTACCTAATCACCCTTCCTGTAGTTTCTTTTTCCTCCTCATTGTCCTCTTTCTGGAGTTAGGAGAAAGAACACTGGACTCAGCACAGGTTCAAGTCCTGCAAATGTATTTAGTAGCTCTCTAACCTGGGAAATCACTTGACTATTCTGAGCCACTCAGCCTCAAAAATGTCATCAAGTGTGTAAAGGAATTGGGAAAATTCTGTAATGTGGGCAATGGTGATAGGAATTTTTATGACTAAAACCTCTCCACGTCTTATACCGCAGCTTTCAGTTGCTTATTAGACTTTCTCTTCGTAATAACAATGTGTTAGAATTTGGTGAAAACCCAGTATGTGGTAGGACTGGGGCTGCCTCCCTCTCTTTGTTTTAAGTTTTCCTTCTGTGAAATACTACACATTCACTGAAGAGAAAACATACAGCTTAATGGATTATTATTGTTTATTTCCTAAGTCACATCCAAAGTTTTGTGACCTCATGGACTATAGCCTGCCAGGCTCCTCTGTCCATGGGATTTCTCAGGCAATAATAATGGAGTGGGTTACCATTTCCTTCTCCAGGAATCTTCCTGACCCTGGAGATCAAACCTGTGTCTCCTACATTAGCAGGTAGATTCTTTATTGCTGAACCACCAGGGAAGACACTAATGAATTACTATAATGTACTTATCTGTATAACCGGAATTCAGTTCAAGAAATAGCATTGATAGCACCAATGGGCCCCCCAAATGACTGGTCTCAGCAACAACTCCCTCCTTCCCCTTAAAGGTAACTGTTATTCTGATTTTTGAAAGTCATTTTCTTTTCTTTAAGTTTTAACACCAGAATATATAACTGTAAACACAATGGTTTTGGCTGTTTTGGGATTTTAAATAACCAGATTAGAACAGACACTAAAGACTGAATTTTTATATCATGTTTGTGACAATCATCCCTGTTGTGTATAGCTATAGCTTCTTTCTTTTCATTGCTGCCCTCTGTTGTGCAAATATACAGTCATTGATTTGTTCAGTTTATTGCTGTTAAGTTTTGGGGTTGTTCTGTTGTGAACATTCTTGTCCAAGTATGTTGGTGCACATGACTATGCATTTCTGGATGGACATACTTTTCTAGATGTAGAATTACTAAGTCATAGATAATATATATGTTCAGTTTAAGTAGATAGTGCTTACTTTTCCTATGGTGGCATCAATTTATACTTCCATCTGCAGAATTTGAGGGTTTCCCTTATTCCGTATCTGTGGTGACAGTTGGAATTGTTGGTTAAATTTTTTTTTTAGCCAGGCTGGTGGATGTGTACAGTGGCTTGTGGTTTTAGCCTGCATTCCCATGTTGACTAATGAACTCATTTTCATATATCTGGTAGGGATTTGGATGTCTTCTTTGGTAAAGTGCTGTTCAAGTCTCCGACTTTTCTACCAGACTTTTTCTTATCCATTTATAGGATTTAATTTTATGTTCTGAATACAAACCTTTTGTTAGTTATATGCATTGCAAATATATTTTCTTACTCTGTGTCTTATATTTTCCTTGTTTTAATGATATTGTTTGATGAACAGATGTTCTTTTTTAATTTTTATGTAGTCAGATTTATCAAACTTTTATTTTATAGTAGTGATGTATTCTCTTTAAAAGTCTTCTCCTTACCCTGAGGTTATGAAAATATTCTCTCATGCTAACTTTTTCAAGGTTTTATTGTTTTGCCTCTCACACTTAGATCTATAATCCACCAAAAAATTGATTGTTTCAAATGAGGTATAAGTAAGGGTCAGATTTTATTACTTCTATATGGATATCCAATGGTGCCAGCACCATATATTATAAAAGCCAGACTTATCCTGTTATTCAGTAGGGAAACTGTCTTCATCTGGGTTTTCCTAAAAACAGAGCCCTGAGGCAGTTTGCATCAAGGTGGTTTATTTGGGAACCGCAGGTAGCAGAAGTTTAAGACTGGGGAACCGAAATAAGAAAACAGAGAACACCATTTCAAGGATGTGTAATCAAACTGGCCACTGCTATAGATCATTTCTGCTCAATACTTTTAAGAAACCTTACAAAATGCAACTCACCTGCGTGGGAACAAAAGGAAGAAAGATTTCTCCATTGAGTTCTCCATTGACCAAGATTGGTTTCATGAGTGTTCGCTCCCCTCCCCTGTGCCTGCAGGTTGTGTGAGTGTGAGTGCTCTGTGCCTTGGCATTATGGAAGTTCTAGGGCAGGAAGAAACAGGTATGCAGTGTGAGTCCAAAGCAAGAGGCAGGGCGGCTGCACACATGAGATGTCAGTTAAGATCAATTTGCTATTGCAGTAGCAAACTGGAGTTAAATGTGGCACTGAGATTTCCGTGGTGGTCCATTTGTTAAGAATCTACCTACCAATGCAGGAGACTTGAGTTCAATACCTCATCTAGGAAGACCATGTGCCACAGAGCAACTAAGCCCATGTGCCACAACTACTGAGACCACAGTCTAGAGTCCATAAGCTGCAACTACTGAGCTTGCAGGCTGCAACTACTCAAGCCCATACACCCTGGAGCCCATGCTTTGCAACAGCAGAAGCCACTGAAATGAGAAGCTTGCACACTGCAACTAGAGAGTAGCCCTTAATGGCCACAACTAAAGAAAGCCTGTGCACAGCAACAAAGACTCAGTGCAGTCATAAATTAAAATTTTTTTTAAAGTGGCACTGAAAGAATCTTGATGTGGTTCTCAAGAGGCTCTTTATTCTACTCCATTGGTCTGTCTCTCTGTATGAACCAATACCATACTTTTTTGAAAGTTATATAGCTTTATACTAAATCTTTATACTAAGTGATGCAAGTTCTTCAAGAATAATATCAGTCCTTTTCATTTCTATATACATTTTAAAAGTAACTTTTCTAATCTCACCGAGAAATTTTTTGGCATTTTGAATAAGATTACCTTAGATTCATAGATCAGTTTAGCAGGAGTGCCATTGTTATAGCATTGAGATATCCACAAACATAGTTTATCCTTCTGTTATTTCTCTTAATGTTCTTTAACTTCTCTGCAGAGAAGTCTTGTACATCTTTTGTTAGATATATTTCTTGGTATTTACGTTTTCATTTTCTAATTTGTTCCTAGTATATAGAAAATTAATGGGTTTTTAATGCTTAGTAATATTGCAAAACCCACTGGTACATTGTATTAATTTATTGTAGATAATTTAGATTTTTTACATACGCAGTTCTAGCACTCATGAATAATCAGAGTTCTGTTTCCTCCCTTTCAGTCTCTGCATGAATAGCCTTTTCTTGCCTAACTGTATTTTCTAGGACAACCTGTACAATATGTAACAGATGACAGGTGACATCGGGCATCCTTACCTTTCTCCCAGTTTCAGAGAGAATTTTTCAATATTTCATTTTCAGTTGCTATTAGATATTAGACATTATAAAGACAATGTTCATTAGATAAAGAAGTTATATTTCTATTCCTAGACGAGTTTTTCAAAATCATGAATGAATTTTGGATTTCATTCAATAGTTTTTCCTTAAGTTTCTGAAGCAATCACATATTTTTCTCCTTCATGCTAATGTGGTGACCTACTGATTTTTTAACTTTGTATTTTAGTATAATTTAGACTTAAAGAAAAGTTGAAAAGATGGTATAAAACTGATTCTGTATGCCTTCACCAGCTTCTTGTAATGTGTATCGTTGTATAAAACTATAGCATATTTATGAAAATTGGATATTTAAAAAATTAAACCAAACTTGTGTTACTGGAATAAACATGAAATTGGTTATAATTTTTACCCTTTTAATAAATTATTAAATGTGTCAATTAAAAATATTTCTATATTCCTGAGTAAGATTTACCTAATTTTTTCTCATTATGTCACAGACAGGGGTTTTTAAATCAAGATACTGTTAAATGAATTTGGAAATTTTCCTTCTTTTCCTGTTTTTTGGAGAAGTTGGTGAAAGATTAGTATTGTATTGCCTTAAATGTTTGGTAAAAGTCATTGTGTGTAGGTTTTAAATTATGGATTCAATTTGTTTGACAGTTGTAGAATGAGTCAGGTTTCCTATTTCTTTTAGATTAAGTTTTCTTAACTTGTATTTTTCTAAGAATTTATCCATTGCATCACAATTTTCAAATTTGTTGTCTTAAAGTAGTTCTCTCTTTTTAAATTGCTTTCAGACCCATAGTGATATTCCTACTGTTATATATATCTGTTCTTTCTCCTATTTTGCCTTAATCATCTCACTAGAGTCTTATCAATTTTATTACTCTTTTCAAAAGAATAATATTGGCTTTGTTGATCCACTTTACTGAATTTCTTCTATTTCCTTTGGGTTTATTTTTTCTTTCTGGATGTAACCTCTTGAAATGGATGCTAAACATATTAATTTGTAGCCTCCTTTTTGTAATATATGTATGTAAGCTATAATTTTCTCTCTAAATACAGCTTTGGCTGAATCTCACATTTTGATAATAGCATTTTAATTAGTATTTTATTAAGATATTTTCTAGTTTATTTTTCTTTAATTGGTGGGTCCTTTAAAGTATATTTCTTAATGTAAAAGCATGAAGTTTTCTAGTTACTTTCATTTTTTAGTTAATTGTACTAGAGTCAGAAACTTTGTCTTTTTGTCCATTGACATTTGTAGCACCTTCAGGGTCAGGATAGGATCCTAATTGTTCCACATGTGCTTGAAAAGACTGCATCTTACAGTCATTGAATATGATGTTCTGCATATATTCATTAGACCAAGAATCATGACTAGTGTTGTGCACATTGTGAGTATCTTCACAGATGTTTTGTTTATTTGTTCTGTCAGATTACTAGGAGAGGTGTATTTAGATCTACTCAGATTGTCAGCTGGTCTATTTTTCCTCGTAATGATATTGATTTTTGCCCAGTACATTTGGGGGCCATATTATTATTCTTGGATTTTTAACAGGAGATCAGTCCTGGGTGTTCGTTGGAAGGACTGATGCTAAAGCTGAAACTCCAATACTTTGGCTACCTCATGTGACGAGTTGACTCATTGGAAAAGACCCTGATGTTGGGAGGGATTGAGGGCAGGAGGAGAAGGAGACGACAGAGGATAAGATGGCTGGATGGCATTATTGACTCAATGGACATGATTTTGAGTAGACTCCAGGCGTTGGTGATGGACAGGAAGGCCTGGCATGCTGCGATTCATGGGGTGGCAAAAAGTTACACATGACTGAGCAACTGAATTGAACTGAACTGACTGAATATTGCAAATAGGAGATGGCAAGACTGAACGTCAACATTCTAGGAATCAGTGAACAAAAATGGATTGGAATGGGTGAGCTTAACTCAGATGATCATTATATCTACTACTGTGGACAGGAATACCTAGGAAGAATTGGGGTAGCCTTCATGGTCAACAAATGAGTCCAAAATGCAGTACTTGGATGCAGTCTCAAAAATGACAGAATGATCTCTGTTCGTTTCCAAGGCAAACCATTCAATATCATGGTAATAAAGTCTATGCCCCAACCAGTAATGCTGAAGTTGAACGGTTCTATGAAGACCTACAAGAACTTTTAGAACTAACACCCAAAACAGATGTCCTTTCATTATAGGGTACCGGAATGCAAAAGTAGGAGGTCAAGAAACACCTGGAGTAACAGGCAAATTTGGCCTTGGAGTAGCGAATGAAGCAGGGCAAAGGCTAATAGAGTTTTGCCAGGAGAAGGCTCTGGTCATAGCAAACACCGTTTTCCAACAACACAAGAGAAGACTCTATACATGGACATCACCAGATGTCAGATCAAAAAAATCACCAAAATCAGATTGACTAGATTCTTTGAAGCCAAAGATGGAGAAGCTATATACAGTCAGCAAAAACAAGACCGGGAGCTGACTGTGGCTCAGATCATGAACTCCTGATTGCCAAATTCAGACTTAAATGGAAGAAAGTAGGGAAACCACTCGACCATTCAGGTATGACCTAAATCAAATCCCTTATGATTATACAGTGGAAGTGAGAAATAGATTTAAGGACTAAATCTGATAGAGTGCCTGATGAATGAAGGACAGAGGTTCATGATATTGTACAAGAGCCAGAGATCAAGACCATCCTCAAGAAAAAGAAATGCAAAAAAACAAATTGGCTGTCTGAGGAGGCCTTACAAATAGCTGTGAAAAGAAGAGAAGTGAAAAGAAAAGGAGAAAAGGAAAGATATAAGCATCTGAATGTAGAGTTCCAAAGAATAGCAAGGAGAGATAAGAAAGCCTTCCTCAGCGATCAAAGCAAAGAAATAGAGGAAAACAACAGAATGGGAAAGACTAGAGATCTCTTCAAGAAAATTAGAGATACCAAGGGAACATTTCATGCAAAGATGGGCTCGATAAAGGACAGAAATGGTCTAGACCTAACAGAAGCAGAAGATATTCAGAAGAGGTGGCAAGAATACACAGAAGAACTGTACAAAAAAGAGCTTCATGACCAAGATAATCACGATCATGTGATCATTCATCTAGAGCCAGACATCCTGGAATGTAAGTCAAGTGGGCCTTAGAAAGCATCACTATGAGCAAAGCTAGTGGAGGTGATGGAATTCCAGTTGAGCTATTTCAAATCCTTAAAGATGATGCTGTGAAAGTGCTGCACTCAATGTGCCAGCAAATTTGGAAAATGCAGCAGTGGCCACAGGACTGGAAAAGTTCAGTTTTCATCCCAATCCCAAAGAAAGGCAATGCCAAAGAATGTTCGAACTACCGCACATTCGCACTCATCTCACATGCTAGTAAAGCTCAAGTCTCCAAGCCAGGGTTCACCAATACCTGAATCATGAACTTCCAGATGCTCAAGCTGGTTTTAGAAAAGGCAGAGGAACCAGAGATCAAATTGCCAACATCCGCTGGATCATAGAAAAAGCAAGAGAGTTCCAGAAAAACATCTATTTCTGCTTTATGGATTATGCTAAAGCCTTTGACTGTGTGGATCACAATAAACTTTGGAGAATTCTGAAAGTGATAGGAATACCAGACCACCTGACCTGCCTCTTGAGAAATCTATATGCAGGTCAGGAAGCAACAGTTAGAACTGGACATGGAACAACAGACTGGTCCCAAATAGGAAAAGGAGTACGTCAAGGCTGTATATTGTCACCCTGCTTATTTAACTTATATGCAGAGTACATAATGGAAACATGGGGCTGGAAGAAGCACACACAAGAATCAAGATTGCTGGGAGAAATATCACTAAACTCACATATGCAGATGACACCACCCTTATGGCAGAAAGTGAAGAGGAGCTAAAAAGCCTCTTGATGAAAGTGAAAGAGGAGAGTGAAAATGTTGGCTTAAAGCTCAACATTCAGAAAACGAAGATCATGGCATCTGGTCCCATCACTTCATGGAAAATAGATGGGGAAAAAGTGAACAGTGTCAGACTTTATTTTTTGGGGCTCCAAAATCACTGCAGATGGTGATTGCAGCCATGAAATTAAAAGATGCTTACTCCTTGGAAGGAAATTAATGACCAAGCTAGATAGCATATTGAAAAGCAGAGACATTACTTGCCAACACAGGTCCGTCTAGTCAAGGCTATGGTTTTTCCAGTGGTCATGTATGGATGTGAGAGTTGGACTGTGAAGCATTGGACTGTGGAGCACGGAAGAATTGATGCTTTTGAACTGTGATGTTGGGGAAGACTCTCGTGAGTCCCTTGGACTGCAATGAGATCCAACCAGTCCATTCTAAAGGAGATCAGTCCTGGGTGTTCACTGGAAGGAGTGTTGCTGAAGCTGAAACTCCAGTACTTTGGCCACCTCATGCAAAGAGTTGACTCATTGGAAAACACCCTGATGCTGGAGGGATTAGGGGCAGGAGGAGAAGGGGACGACAGAGGATGAGATGGCTGGATGGCATCACAGACTCGATAGACTTGAGTTTGAGTAAACTCCGGGAGCTGGTGATGGGCAGGGAGGCCTGGTGCGCTGTGATTCATGGGGTCGCAAGCAGTTGGACATGTCTGTGCGACTGAACTGAACTGAACTGAATATTGCAAAACCCACTGATATATTAATTTATCATAAATAATTTAGATATTTTGCATATGTAATCCTAGCACTCATGAATAATGGCAGTCCTGTTTCCTGCTTTTCAACCTCTGCATGATTAATATCCCTTTCTTGCCTAACTCTATTTGCTAGGACAACCTATACAATATTGAAAAGATGGGTGACATCTGACACCCTTGCCTTTCTCCTAGTCTCAAAGAGAGAATTTCAATATTTTATTTTTCAGTTGCTATTATACTTTATATAAAAAACTTTATTAGATAAAGGAGGTTATTATTTTTATTCCTCTGTTCAGTTCTGTCAGTCAGTTGTGTCTGAGTCTTTGAGACCCCATGGACTGCCTCACGCCAGGCTTCCCTGTCCATCACCAACCCCCAGAGCTTGCTCAAACTCATGTCCAGTGAGTTGGTGATGCTGTCCAACCATCTCATCCTCTATCATCACCTTCTCCTCCTGCCTTCAACCTTTCCCAGCATCAGGGTCTTTTCTATGAGTCAGTTCTTTGCATCAGGTGGCCAAATATTGGAGCTTCAGCTTCAGCATCAGTCCTTCCAATCAATATTCAGGAGTGATTTCCTTTAGAATTGACTGGTTGGATCTTCTTGCAGTCCAAGGGACTCTCAAACGTCTTCTCTAACACCACAGTTCAAAAGCACCAATTCAAAAGCAATGCAATTCAATATCAATTCAAATTTTATTCCTAAATTAAGGGTTTTTTTTTTAATCATGAATAAATTTTGGATTTCATTCAATCATCTTTGTGAATACAATCTTTACTTTAGGATTTTGAGCTAATATCATAGGGAGATGACTGAGGTTGGGGCTTTCGGTTGTTATAGTTGCTCTGTGTACCAGCTTTTATACTCCTGAAGCCATACTTTGTGTTTAGGATGGGAAGTAGTTTGCTGGATGGTTTTCCTTAGGTGGGCTATGCCATCAACTTTAGGTCTTCTTTTACATTTTACCTCAGGGTAGGTTTCTCTCTACTCTTTTGCCACTTTTAATCCTCTGCCTCCCTTTCCCAGAATTTTCCATTATTGCTGGTTACTGGATGCTTTTTGGTTGAAGGTTGGGTGATCAATATCCTTTGTCCTGAATAGACCTGTCTTTTGCAGGTGTATTGAGTTTGTGGGTCTCATGGCTGCAATCATCTCTAAGCTCCTGCCCTTTTCACAGCTCTGGTTCTGGGCTCTTCTGTGTTCCTGCCTCTCCCTCTAGCATAAAAAAAAATGTTTTCCTATTCCTTTCCATCAGTTTCAGTGGGGTTTCACTTGAGTACTGGGGGGATGTCATTGTTTGTCACCTTGCCCAGTTTTGTAGGGCAGAAAGGAAGAAGGATTGGGGTAGGCTTTGTGCCCTCTAGCTGTGGTTGCTCTTCCCCATCCCCACATCTCTATCGGAATGAACACCCTCTCAGGATTTCCACTGGTCTTTTTTGCATGTGCATAATAAGGTCTATGGGCCTTCACTGGTGGCTCAGTTGGTACAGAATTCGCCTGGACTGTGGGAGACCTGGGTTCGATCCCTGGGTTGGGAAGATCTCTGGAGAAGGCAACAGCTACTCTCTGCAGTATTCTGGCCTGAAGAATTCCACAGACTATGTAGTCCATGGGGTCACAAAGAGTTAGACACGACTGAGTGACTTTCACATCATAATAAGGTCAGTGAAAAAGAAACGGTCAGTGCAACTGGGTCATGTAAACCCCTCCTGTATTTCCAGCTCCAAGGGCCTCTACATATCACCAGCCCACATTTGGCCTTACCAATTCATGGACAGCTCCAGCTGAATTTCTCTTACCAGCATCAAGCTTTGCCTGTTCCAGGTAAGCGAGTGCTTGTATCCTCTCCTGCAAGCACCTGACTCTCCTTAGTTTTCAGACTTGTTGTTATCTTATATCTCTAGCTTTCTGATAGGTTCAAGAAAAATCATGAACTTGTAGTTTTTCTGATTTTTGTGTTGTTATAATAAGGAAGAAATGCTTTTTGTAGCTCTCTATATCCCAAGCAAAAGTTTATTGAGTATCTTAAATCTGTGAATTGATGTCTTTCTTCATTTTTGGAAAATCCTTAGCCATCATGTGTCCAAATATTTCTTCTGCTTTATTGTCTCTCTCTTCTTCTTCTAGGTCTTTCTTCAGTTATATTCTCTCTGTATTTCTTTTTTATCTCCAGAGGCAATACTACTTGGAATTCCTCCCAATCCTTTTTTTGACTGTATATATTTATATTGCCAAGAAATGTTTTATGGTATTTATTGTCTGTTTTAAATTATACAATCTCTAACTTACTGTTTATATCATTGTGCAAGTTGCTAAATTTTAATTTAATATTATGGTTTTGGAATCTATTCATCTGTATAGATATGGTTACTTTATTTGTTATTCCATCTATGAAGGTACCATAATTTATTAGTCAATTTATCAGTTTTTCTATTAGTGAACATTACAAACTTTGCTTCAATATATGACCTTGCATATAATGTATGGTACACATGGGAAAATGTTTCTCTGTGGTACACACCTAGAGACAGAATTGCTGAGTATATTTTATAACATGAAGCTTTCAGTTACTTTTGCTTCTTGCTTAGTTGTATTGGATATGGATTATACCCGTTTTAAATTTCACTGGATTTCACCAAGTTGTTATCTCCAGTAATTATAATACTGTATCATCCTGTTTGTTTGCCCACATCCTTACCAATATTTGGTATTACTATACTTATCTTTATTTTTATTAATCTTATATGTGTGGAAAATTGCCATATAACCTTAATTTCCTTGATGTGAGTGAGGTTGCGCATTTTTCTTATGGTTATTTGTTGTCTTGATCTTCTTTCTGTATCTTTTGTTACTTTTCCCATTTTATCTTCTTTTCCTTATTCATTTGTAAGCATTAGGCACCCATATGCATTTTTCTCACTAATCCTTATTCTGTGTTGTAACTCCTTCTAGTCAGTTACTTATCTTTTTAGAGTTGGTGGTACTTTTATCACCCATGATAAATTTCAATATGATCGAACTTAACAATTGTTTTTTTTTAACTTTGCTTTTTTGATCTTGTTTAAACAAACCCTTTCCAATTTTAGTTTTAAAAATCTCCTTCTATACTTCATCAAATAAGATCTAAAATTTGTTCTTAGCATGTAAGTCTTAAATCTATTGGAATCTTTGTGTATAGTCTGAAAGATAGGTTTTTTTTTCCAGATAAGAATAGCATTCCTTATATAATCTTGCTTTTCCTTCATATCTGTGATGCTATGTTTCTTAAATTCTAACTTGCCAATGCTTTAGTCTGTGTTCTAGGTTTCCTATACTGTTTATTGATCCATTCACCTATACGTACATTAATGCTATACCCCTCATTGTATTTTTATAAGAATTCTTTCTGGTTTTTAATTATAATGGTCTTTAATTTTACAGATTAATTCAGAGAATATCTTCATATCTAAGCTGTTTAATCTTTTCATCCACAAACCTGATTATTTCTCCATTTATTGAGATTTTTGTGAACTTTAGTAACATTTAAATATTTTCTCCATAAGGTGCTAAACTTTTATTAGAGCCAGTTCTCAGTTTTTATCACTAATTGAAAGGTGACAGTTTTCTCTTATATTTATTGATTAACTATTGACAATATAAAAATAGCTATTAATTTTTACAGTTGATTTTTATATCTAGCAACCATGCTGAATTATTAAGTTCTGGCAGTTTGAATTTTTTCTTTAAATTTAATTTTGTATGTAGAAAAATTACTAGCAAGTAACAGAAGTTTCTAATCCTAGTATCAGTTCCTTTCCCCTGTCTTACTCCATTGGCTAAGACCTTCAGTAAAATAATCATAGACATTATAATGAGAATCTTTATCTTGGGCCTGAGTTTAATGGGAATGCTTCTAAAGTTTGATCATTAAGTATTATATTTGCTGCAGGTTTCTAAAAGGTTTTTGAACCTTTTATTAAAATAAGAATTATAGTTTTTGTTATTCTTTGGTAAAAACTCTTATTAGAAAAATACATAAAATATTGTCTACTGTTTTTCTGCATGGGTTGAAGTGACCATTTGTTTTTCCCCATTAGTCTGTAGTATGGTTATTTTTATTTAGATATTCTCATATTGGAATCATCTTTCATTCATGAGATAATATATACTTGGTTGTGATTATTACATTTAAAATACTGCTGGATTCAGTCAATGAGTATTTTCTTTATATTCATGTATATGATTAAGTCAGTCATCAATCCTATTTTCTGATACTGTCCTTTTCTTACCTTAGTAAAAAAAATCTTAGTTTCATAAAATCAGTTGGATAGTTGTCTTCCTTTTTTAATCTTTGAAACATTTTGCATAAATTATAGCTTAAATGTTCTTTGAACTTTTGTTAAATCCCTTACTAAAGGTGTCTGTGACTGAAATCATCATGAAAGAGAAATTTTAAAAATTGTCACTATTTGAAGTGGGAAGAAGGGATTTGTTATGTCAGCTTAGTCTGCCATTTTGAAAGAAAAGCCCATCTTTATATTCTTATATATTTTTTCCATCGGGGAAAATAAAGATGCTTCCTTGTAAACCTTTAGAATTATAAGTAAAAAATTTCTGATGGATCAAGGATTAGGGGCTGAGCTATCTGTATTTAGGGAGTTGAGTTTGACATGGGGAAATTTTGCTGTCCCTCCAGCACTGTCAATTAACCCCCACCCAAATGTTGAGGACATTTTCTAGCCTATATAATAACTAATCAAAGTTACCATTTAGTGTACCTATTTTCTGCCCCTTATATAACAATATTAACCTTATGATGATTTTTTGTTGTCTGTATTTTACACAAGAGAAAATAGATGATAGGAGAAATTAAGTAACTTGGCCAAGGTTATTTGGCTGAGAAAGCTGCAGAGGAGGGTTGTGAAGCCATGTGTGTCTGATTCATTACATCATGACTGGAACTCCAGAAATATTTCCTTTCTCTTTAATCCTTGCTTTAATATACAGTCTCTAGCTGAAGACTTATTTGCCAAACCAATTGTCCCTCAAGTTTAATTTGATTTTTAAAACTCCTTCCATAATCTCTTTGGCAAAAACAATGTTTACCATGTTTTGTTTAGGCGAAAGCAGTTATCAGTATTCCCCACACTTTTCTAATTCTTTTTACTCCTTCCTCTAAATTATCTTATATAATCTTTCGTGTCTTTGGCTTGATTTATTAATACAATCTCAACAGGTTATTTCATTGAGCAAAAGATATGAATAACTTTGTTCTGTAGTCACCATTAACAGATCAGATGCTCAAGTAAGCAGCGTTTCAGTCAAAACGGCAGAACCGTCAGAAGCACTTGTTTCGCTGTTTATCTTTTCCAGTAGAACCCTGCTGTCATGTTAGAGGCAATATTGCTGGAGTGGTGATGAGCATAGTCTTTGTATCAGAACGACGTGATTTTGATCCTAGCTTTACCATTTTTAATGGGGGCAAAGGAAAGCTTAGCAAATTACTCAATGTCTATAAGTTAGGCACTCTCTGACATACTTTTATCCTCTCTTTTATTTTTATTTTCGAGATACAATTCATACCATAAGATTCACTGTTTATACAGTTTAGTGACTTTTTTTAGTACATTTACGAGGTTCTGCAACTATCACACTGTCTAATCCAGAACATCCAAATTAAAATTCCACTATCCATTTTCATCATCCTCAATAGAAACTTTGCACCTATTACAGCCACTCTCCATTTCCCCAAGCCCCAGCTCTTAGGATCAATAATCTAGTAGAGTTTTAGGGAAATTAGTCTGGCAAAGTTGGTAAATGAAGGGAAGGACTAGAAGAAGAATACATGGCTGGGAATTGGATACAAATTTGATATAAAATTACAAAATTCCAGTGGAAATGGTAGGGATGGGAAATGGAAAACTGTGACGAGACACAAAAAATATTTTGTAAGAAAGCTGTATAAGTTATGACGAGTTTACTGCAAGTGTCAAAGAACCTAGAAGTTAATTCTAAAAGTTAAGTGTGGAGTTATAATAATATAAATAATGCTTGACAATGAATGAGTATTTTTTATTCATGAGGGGAAGGAGAACCACCATGGACAATACATCTCAATGAACAAGCCAGCATTCAGATAGAAATTTAGTTCGAGGTGGATATTCAAGTTGATAAAAGGATGTGCTAAGTATCATGAAGATGCTACCTCATTTAATCTCCTGATTTTACAGATGAGAAAGCTGGAACTCAGAGAGTTTGAGCAACTTGTCAAAGCTACATAGCTAGTGTGATGGTTAATTTTATGAGTCAGAAGGTTCCAAGTATTTGAGTAAACATTTTGAGTTGTGTCTGTGAGGATGTTTCTGGATGAGATTGGCACTTAAGTTGGTAAACTGAATAAAAAAGATTGCATTCTTCAACGTGGATGGGCATCATCCAATTTGCTGAGGGCCTGAGTAGAATAAAAAATTGGAGGAATGGAGACTTTGCCCTAACTCTGACTATGTGAAATTGCATTATCAGCTCTCTTGGTTCTCAAGCCTTTGGACTCAGACTGGGACTTATGTTATTGGCTTTCTGGATTCTCAGGTCCCTGGATTTACCCCAAGCTGCTACACCATTGGCTTCTTGGGTTTCCAGCTTACAAAGAAAAACTCATGGACTTCTCATCCTTTTAATTGCATGATCCAATTCTTCTCTCTTTTTCTCTTTTTTGTTTTTTAAAATAATGACTTTATACATAGCTTTTATTTTTTAAAATTAATCTTTATTGGAGTATAGTTGATTCAAGGACATGGAAGCAACCTAAATGTCCATTATTGAAGGAATGGATAAAGAAGAAATGGTACGTATATGCAAAGCCACAAAAAGAACAAAATTATGCTATTGTCAGTGACATGGATGGACCTAGAGATTGTCATACTTAGTGAAGTAAGTTAGATAGAAAAAGAAAAATATCATATGATATTGCTTATATATAGAATCTAAAAAGCAATGGTACAAAGGAACATGTTTGCAAAACAGAAATTGAATCACAGATGTAGAAAACAATGGTTATCAAGGGGGAAAGTAGGGGAGGGATAAATTGAGATTAACTGGAATTAACATATCTGCACTACTATATATAAAATAGGAAACTAATAAGAACCCATTGTATAGCACATGGAACTCTATACTCTATAATAGACTATATGGGAAAAGAATCTAAAAAAGAATTGTCATTGTTGTTCATTTGCTAAACTGTGTCTGATTCTTTGTGACTCCATGCATGAACTGCAGCACTCCAGGCTTCCCTGTCCTTCACTGTCTCCCGGAGTTTGCTCAGACTCATGTCCATTGAGTCCGTGATGCCACCCAACCAACTCATCCACTGTCACGCCCTTCTCCTCTTGCCCTCAATCTTTCCCAGCATCAGGATCTTTTCCAAGAGTCAGCTCTTTGTATCAAGTGGCCAAAGTATTAGAGCTTCAGCTTTAGCATCAGTCCTTCCAATGAATATTCAGGATTAATTTCCTTTAGGATTGACTGGTTTGATCTCCTTGCTGTTCAAGGCACTCTCAGGAGTCTTCTCCAGCACCACAGTTCTAAGGCATCAGTTCTTCAGTGCTGAGCTTTCTTTGTGGTCCAACTTGCACATTCATACATGACTACTAGAAAAACTGTCACTAGAACAGAGAACTCTACTCAGTACTCTGTATGATTTAAATGGGAATAGAATCTGAAAACGGAGAAGGCAATGGCACCACACTCCAGTACTCTTGCCTAGAAAATCCCATGGACGGAGGAGCCTGGTGGGCTGCAGTCTATGGGGTCGCTAAGAGTCGGACACGACTGAATGACTTCACTTTCACTTTTCACTTTCATGCATTGAGAAGGAAGTGGCAACCCACTCCAGTGTTCTTGCCTGGAGAATCCCAGGGACGGGGGAGCCTGGTAGGCTTCCATCTATGGGGTCACACAGAGTTGGACATGACTGACGTGACTTAGCAGCAGCAGCAGAATCTGAAAAAAAGTAGATATCTGTATGAATGGTTCACTTTGCTGTATAGCAGAAATTAACACTGTAAGTTAACATTGTAAGTTAACTATACTCTTTTTTTTTCTTTCTTTCTCTTTCTCTGACTGTGTATCTCTGGAGAACCCAGACTAATAGAGCTAGTATGAAATGAAGTGACGTTCAAGTGCGGGCTTGTCATAATACAGTGTGAGGAATCTAAGAAAATGCCAAGTTTGAAAAACTGGGAGAATATAGTATGGTCACTGATAAATAAATCTCAGGCATTTGAGGGGCGCTTGAGGGAGGAAGATGAGATTTTTGTCTTGGGTTTCATGTGAAGAAGGGCCATGTTCTTGGAGGCTTAAAACAGGTAGAAAGAGGGAGTGAGAAAGGCAAGGGGATGTGGGGAGGAGAGAGACAGACAGGGAGAGCAGAGAGAGACTTGTAGCATATGTACAGCAGTGAGGTTGAAACCATGGGAGAAATTCAGTCAGCAGTGTAGAGCAGGCAGAGTGAGGAGGAGAATGCTAGACCTTAAGGAAGACAGAGCTGAGAGAGGGGAAGAATGAACAAAGAGGAGGAGAAAGAATATGAGTGGTCATTGAAGTAGCAGGACAACAAAGAGAATTGAAAGGAGGATGTGAAGGAAAGTTAGAAAAAGGCTGAGGAAAGGCAGTGCCGCATTGTTATCTTATGCTTCTGAAAACTCATTCCAGAAAGACTGGTTTAGACTTAGTTCTGGGACTTGAGGCTTCAGACGATCATTCATGGAAAGAAAAGAGGTCACTGGTGTGGACTGTTTGGTCAGTGTTTGGAAGGTAAGAGAACTGAAGGGAGAGGAATGCCAGCGTCTAGAGATCTGTGTGGAAATGACAGGATTCTGTGTATTGACAGGAGTGAGAAGGAAGAAAGATAGGCAGTGTCATGAAACAAACCAAAGCTTTAAATTGAAGAAATACATATCTAATGGTGGTATCACGATGTGTACTAGTGGACAGGAAAGAGTTTTTGTTGTTGTTTAAATGGAACACTAGTATTTATTTTCAGGCAGTGCAGTAGGCATTTAATTCTCTCAACAATCCAGAAAGGTAAAGAGTATTATTATTTAAGAGACAGTGAAACTGATCCTCTTTGAGGGGCACTGGGTCATTCTCCAATCTCTAAAATCACACAGAGTGAATGATCACTCATGAGCTTACATTTAAGAACAGTTCTTGGGAGGGTGGAGGTGGGGGTCGGGATTGGGAGTTCATGTACACTCATGGCTAATTCATGTCAATGTGTAACAAAACGAATACAGTATTGTAAAGCAAAAAAATAAATAAATAAACATTAGCAATCACAAAAAATAAAAAATAAAAAATAAAATCTACACCTTCACTGTAAAAAAAAAAAAAAGAACAGTTCTTATGTGTTTAACTTAAAAAAACTTGGGTGAAATTTCTTGTAGGAATGTGGTGTAGCATCTCTAATAATAAGAGCAAACACTATTTGTGTATTTGCCAAATACCTAGCACTATTCTAAGTGTATTCTATGCATTAACTAATCTAAAGCCATAGGGTATATTGTATTACACACGGGAAGGCTAAGACCCAGAGAATTTTTATAACTTATTTTATATTGAAGCATAGTTCATTAATGATGTTGTATTAGTTTCAGCAAGTATACAGCAAGTATACAGCAAAGTGATTCAGTTATACATATATCTATTCTTTTTCAAATTCTTTCACCACTTAGACTGTTCATAGTACTGACCAATGTTTCCTTTGCTAAAGAGTTCAGTTCAGTTCAGTTCAGTCGCGCAGTCGTGTCCGACTCTTTGCGACCCCATGAATCGCAGCACGCCAGGCCTCCCTGTCCATCACCAACTCCCGGAGTTCACCCAGACTCACGTCCATCGAGTCAGTGATGTCATCTAGCCATCTCATCCTTTGTCATCCCCTTCTCCTCCTGCCCCCAATCCCTCCCAGCATCAAAGTCTTTTCCAATGAGTCAACTCTTCGCATGAGGTGGCCAAAGTACTGGAGTTTCAGCTTTAGCATCATTTCTTCCAAAGAAATCCCAGGGCCGATCTCCTTCAGAATGGACTGGTTGGATCTCCTTGCAGTCCAAGGGACTCTCAAAAGTCTTCTCCAACACCACAGTTCAAAAGCATCAATTCTTTGCACTCAGCCTTCTTTACAGTCCAACTCTCACATCCATACATGACTACTGGAAAAACCATAGCCTGGACTAGACGGACCTTAGTTGGCAAAGTAATGTCTCTGCTTTTGAATATGCTATCTAGGTTGGTCATAACTTTTCTTCCAAGGAGTAACCATCTTTTAATTTCATGGCTACAGTTAGAGAAGAACATAGGCAAAACATTCTCTGACATAAAGTTGCAGCAATATCATTTTCGATCTGTCTTCCAGAGTAATGAAAATAAAAATAAACAAATGGGACCTATTTAATCTCAAAAGCTTTTGTACAACAGAGGAAATAATAAATAAAACAAAGAGAGAACCCCCAGAATTGGAGAAAATATTTGCTAATGATATCCTCAGCAAGGATTAGTATCCAAAATTTATAAACAACACATGGGTTTTAATATTATCAAAACAAAAAACCCAGTCAAAAAATGGGCAAAAGACCTAAATAGATGTTTCTCCAAAGAAGACATACAAATGGCCAAGAAACACATAATTTAAATAACTAATCCAAAATGGTGATAATAGAATCAGAACTGAAACACAGATAGGTGATCTTGCTCCAGTGTTTGTGCTTTAAACTCTACGCACAAAACTGCCAAAAACTGTGTTGTCTTTGAAGATTTTTGAAGCTCTTTTAAAAGCTAATTTGATTTCCCTATCAACATGGTAAATGTGTTTGCACTTTTTAGTAAAGTGGAGACTGAGGCATAGAAAAGTTAGCACTGTCCCTCACAGGTAAGAGGTTGAACACAAAAAGATATCCACATCTCCTTACTCTTAGAGTTGGGTGTTTCTTCTTAGGAGATGAGGGCTTCCCTGATAGCTCAGTTGGTAAAGAATCCACCTGCAATGCAGGAGACCCAGTTTGATTCCTAGGTTGGGAAGATCTGCTGGAGAAGGAATAAGCTACCCTCTCCATATCTCTTGTGGCTCAGCTGGGAAAAAATCCTTCTGCAATGCGGGGAGACCTGTGTTCTATGCCTGGCTTGGGAAGATCCCCTGGAGAGGGGAAAGGCTACCCACTCCAGTATTCTGGTCTGGAGAATTCCATGGGATCACAAAGAAGAGTTGGACACAACTGAGTGCCTTTCACTTCTTAGGAGATGATGTAGAATGAAAGGGGTCAAGATTGGAATCAGACATGTGATGGCTCATCCTAGCTCTGTCACTCACCAGCTATGTGACCGTATCAACTGCTTACCTAATCAGGCTCTCTGTTTTCCTCTCTGCAGAATAAAGGGATGAGGGTTAATGAATTTTTTACTTTAAAGCAACATTTTAGGGGCTTACCAGGTGGCTTAGTGGTAAAGAATCCTCCTGCTAATGCAGGAGATGCAGGTTTGATCCCTGGGTCAGGAAGATCCCCAGGAAAAAGAAATTGTAACCCGCTCCAGTATTCTTGCCTGGGAAATCTTATGGACAGAGGAGCCTGGTGGGCTACAGTCTAAGGGGTTACAGAGAGTTGTACGTATCTTAGCAATTAAACAACAACACAATATTATAAACCTAATGGAAGCCACTTATATGATTTTAAATTTTCTGATAGCCATCTTAAAAAAGTAAGAATCTATTAAGTATTTGTATAATGTAACCCATTTGTTGGTATCATGGTCATTTCAACACAGAATCAATATAAAAATAATTGCATTCTGTTTTTGGTTCTAAGTCTTCAAAATCTTGTGTGTGCTTTATATACTCAACACATTTCAGTTTGGACTAGCCACGTTCCAAATACTCAGTAGCAACATGTGGCTATAGTGTTGGGCAGTACAGATCTGTGCTTCAAGTCATAAGGAGCATGAGGCTCTTTAAGACAAGTAGCTAGAAACATCTTAGCCAGCAGCAGATGCTGCTGGATATTTGCCTGCCCATCTGCTTAGCTTCCAGTTCCCCTTTTCCTCAGGCTCCCATCTGCCTGCCTCAACTAAGCAGTGTGGGAAATTATGAATGATAGCCCATTCCCTATAGCCCCAGCCCCTCAACACTCAGTACCCATAAAGCCCACACAACAGGGGCATCATCTTTCCAAACCGACAGCCCTGGGAGATGACACTCGTGGTAAATTAAGCGGAATGCTGATGACAAATGAAGCGTGGTCACAGTCTAGCAGAACTCGGCATCAGCAGAGTCTACTGTGGCCCTTGACAAATGCATCCTCTTTCCATGGCGTTCAAGTGCTGGATCACCCATTATTCTGCATATTACTGTTTATAGAGAAAAATAAAATGAAATGGAACTCACATACTCACTGTAAAGGCGGATTTACTAGATACGAACACGATTTGTCTGGGGGAGGAAATCCTTTGTTCAGAGGGCATGATTGTTAACATCTTTACAGTGAACGAAGGCTTTGTTCACACTTCAGAAGTGCTGGTCAATCCTACAAGAGAGTAAGAACAGAAATTTCCTTTCATTAATCAGGCAGTCCAACTAAACCAGCACATTTTTTCAAAACCTTAAAGGACAGGTAAATTTTGAATAATTATGTAAGCCTGCTTCTGAGAACAGAATGGTACAATTGGCCACATGATTTGTCACTCTGGAGTAATACCGTAAAAATAGAAGGCATTAATATCCATAAACAAAGTCTACTCCAATGAATATAGCAATTAAAAAAATTTTTTTAATGGATAGACTTTTTGGAAGTACACTTATTGGTAACTTTTTAAAAGTCATGTGAAATTGATGTGGGCAGGAATCATAATGGTTATCTGGTCCAAGGCAATCAGAAAAGTGGTGATTCACCTCTCTGATCTGGGGTAGATGTTGATAATCAGTCCTTCTTCCCATCTGAAGGACTCAAAGTATGGTGTCAAAATTTTTCTCCACAAGAAGTTTTAGGCAGCATTCCAAGCAATCAGGATTATCAAGATGAACCTACCCACTTTCCTTCATCTAGTCCAGCTTTTTCGCTTCATACATAAATAATATAAGGTTCAGAATTAAGGTTCTGTCTGCAATCTCGTTTACCAGGAATTATTGGTGGGAAGACGGGAACCTGTACACCTTCTGGTACCTAGTAGCAATAGTAGTAGTGGTTTCAGTTGCTCATTCATGTCTGACTCTTTGTGACCCCATGGAATGTAGTCCCTCAGGCTTCTCTGTCCATGGGATTCTCCAGGCAAAACTCCTGGAGTAGGTTGCCACTCCCTTCCCCAGGAGATCTTCCCAACCTAGGGACCGAAGCTGGGTCCTCCCACATTACAGGCAGATACTTTACCATCTGAGCCACCAGAGAAGCCTGAGCTTATTCTTTTACTATTACATTCTACCTGTGGATGGTTTGGGCTGCAAGAATGTTTTGTATATTGTACAAATATCTGTGTTTTGCAAGTTATCTATGTCTAGAAAGATAGAAATGTGTCTATCTTTTGTGGACACAAAGGCCAGATCCCACAGAGGTCCATCCACGTGACAATTCTTTTTTTTTTAATTAATTTTTATTTTTTAATTTGTTTTCCTTTACATTACTGTATTTGTTTTGCTATACATTGACATGAATCAGCCACGAGTGTACATGAACTCCCAATCCCGACCCCCACCGCCCTCCTCCCGCCTCACACCATCTCTCTGGATTATCCCCGTGCCTCAGTCCCAAGCATCCTGCATCCTGCATCAAACCTAGACCGGCGATTCATTCACTTATGATATCATACATGTTGCACTGCCATTCTCCCAAATCTTTAGATTCTTCACAGCAGCTCACATGGCCCTGTGCAGAGGCTTCCATTATGCTCAAAATCTTATGCTGTGGTTATTACTGTGTGTTCTGGTCTTTCTCTGGTCCCTCTGGATGGTCTTTAGTGTGTCTTCATCTCTTTTAGAGAGTACTCTTCAGAAACAGACATGATGCTCCCAGTGAGGACCAACAACTGCAGGGTATGACACCAACTGAGGACAGGATATAGATTATTCAAAGAGTTTAGACGATTACCCACACTTTACAACATCATCACAATTTTTTGCCATGTATGCATATGACCTCTATACATTTTGATAATTCTGTAACACATTTATATTTTTCATACATAAATTTACTTGAAAAAGAACTTTTTATTTCTGCAAATAAAAAATTATTGACATAAATAGAAGGAAGCCATAAAAGTGAACACAATGAAGACGAAAGAACAACAAAAACTACAAGTTTTTCAGTTCAGTTCAGTCGCGCAGTCGTGTCCGACTCTTTGCGACCCCATGAATCGCAGCACGCCAGGCCTCCCTGTCCATCACCAACTCCCGGAGTTCACTCAGACTCACGTCCATTGAGTCTGTGATGCCATCCAGCCATCTCATCCTCGGTCGTCCCTTTCTCCTCCTGCCCCCAATCCCTCCCAGCATCAGGGTCTTTTCCAATGAGTCAACTCTTCGCATAAGGTGCCCAAAGTACTGGAGCTTCAGTTTTAGCATCATTCCTTCCAAAGAAATCCCAGGGTTGATCTCCTTCAGAATGGACTGGTTGGATCTCCTTGCAGTCCAAGGGACTCTCAAGAGTCTTCTCCAACACCACAGTTCAAAAGCATCAATTCTTCGGCGCTCAGCCTTCTTCACAGTCCAACTCTCACATCCATACATGACCACAGGAAAAACCATAGCCTTGACTAGACGGACCTTAGTCGGCAAAGTAATGTCTCTGCTTTTGAATATACTATCTAGGTTGGTCAAACTTTTCTTCCAAGGAGTAAGCGCCTTTTAATTTCATGGCTGCAGTCACCATCTGCAGTGATTTTGGAGCCCAAAAAAACAAAGTCTGACACTGTTTCTACTGTTTCCCCATCTATTTTCCATGAAGTGATGGGGCCAGATGCCATGATCTTCGTTTTCTGAATGTTGAGCTTCAAGCCAACTTTTCCACTCTCCTCTTTCACTTTCAAACAAGTTTTTCACTTGTAGTTAAATACTCTTTCACCTGCCAAAGTCTCTTTGTTATAAGAAGTAGTAATAGGTGTCTGAGAGTTGTTAAAACCAAACTAGTGTCGCATTGAGACTTTATAATAGTCAGAAAATTGAACGGAAAATGATAAAAGAATAATTATCTCCAAGTGATAAAGAACTTGCCTGCAGTAAGAGACACAGGTTCGATTCCTGGGTCAGGAAGGTCCCCTGGAGGAGGACATGGCAACCCACCCCAGTATTCTTGCCTGGAGAAGCCCAATGACAGAGGAGCCTGGCAGGCTACAATCCACGGTGTCGCACAGAGTTGGACGTGACTGACGCTACTTAGCACAGTATAGCTCATCTCCCTGTGGGATTCTGCGTAATGTAAAGCTATGTCCCTACACCCCTGACAACATTGCTGGGGTCACCTCATGTGATGCCACTTGCTGTACCCCACCCCCATCATTTCCATGGGCAGCCAGGGCTGTGGATCCTGCACGCTGGAAAACGTACATTCCCTGTACGTCTATCACTGTTTCCCCTTAGCTGCCTAAAGAAACAACGTCTTCTTTTCTAACTCAGATGTAGGTCTCTCTCCAGAAGCCAGTAGCCTTGTCCTTCTGTGGCTCTTCCTTTTCCTAGCTCTGTTACTTTCTTGCTGTGCCATTAAGTAAGGATGTTTCAGGGTGAACACTCTGAGATATTCTCTGTTTTTCTTCTGAATCATAAGTTTTTCTCCTTGGAGACTGCTAGGCTCTTTTCTTCCCAAAGAGATCTCTCGAAAATTGGGAGGACCTTCCCACTTCAAGAATCAGTCTCCTACAAGGGCCTCTATGGGTCTGTAGCTGCAGAGACCAAACAGACACCATTGTCTCTGGGGAGTCTCATGAGAGAAGAAGAAATGCTCGCCAGAAAAAGCTCCCTTTTCCTTACAATCCTGTGTTTGTCATCAGAACTCGCACTGTTTGAGATTGGGTTAACAGCATGGGCTTGTGTGGGCACTGAAGTCAGGTTCTCTGGGTTTGAACTGTTGGCGTAGCTACTTTTCAGCTGTGTAACTTTGAGAAACTTTGTTAACATCTCAGTACCTCAGTTTACTGATCTTTGAAATGACACTTATAGTAGTATCACCTCACAGGGTTACTGTGCGAATCAGATGACGGCATACGGCGCTTAGACAGCAGTGCTCAGGCGATGATGACCATCATGGTGTATTTCCTCAAAGACATATTTCTTGTTTACAATTCTTATTATTTTGGCCAGAGGTAAGGGAGGAAGGAGAAAGAAATAGTACCTTCCAACCACCTCAGAAGGACCCCATATTTCTTTCTAATAATAATCTTCCTTCCACAAAGGTAACCACTGTCCTGCTTTTTATTGTAGACACTAATATTTTACATTTTTATCATCTATTTAAGCATCTCTAAATATTGCAGGCTAGTTTTTTTTTCATTTCAAACTATTTAAATGGAATAATTTCTATTTTATTTTGGTCATCTTTGTGACTTTGGACTTCACCCATGGTGTACATGCAGTATATTTATCTTCTTGATGTTATTTAGATATATCACAATATATTCATTCTATTGTTGACAGATGGTTGGGTTGTTTCTGGATGTTGGTTATTACCTGTAATGCTGCTATGTTCATCCTTCCATAATCTCTTTGTACACATAGGCAAGAATTTGAGGTGATTAATTCACAGAAAAGAAAAAGCAACATAGATGTGTGCTTATCTTTCATTGACACAGGTGATCTTTTCCAACGTGGTTTTGTCTGATTTATCAATTTCTTTATTTTGAGTTCTGTTTAAGGTATCTGTCATGGTAGAAAAGGTATCTTTTTCTATTATCCTCTAGAAGTTTTATTGTTTAGACTTTTCTGTTTAAATCACGTATTTGTTTCTGGTGTGAGGTAGGTTCAAGTTTCTGAGTGAACTCCGGGAGTTGGTGATGGACAGGGAGGCCTGGAGTACTGTGATTCATGGGGTCACAAAGAGTCGGACACGACTGAGTGACTGAACTGAACTGAACTGAATATCTGTTCAGCAAGTTCTTTCTACCTGATCTTCTTCAAGACTTCCTATCCATTCTTTGCCCTTGGCATTTCCACATGAATGTTTAACAGATAAGCTTATCAAGTTATGAGCACACATAATGCACGAGCATCAGTTGGGATTTTGATTGGAATTACTTTAAACTTAGAGTTTAGTTAAAAAACTTAACTTCATCATATTATGAGACTTTTAATCCAAAAACATGATGTATATCCCAATTTATTTGTCTTCCTTAAGTTCTCTTGATAATGCCTTGGAACAGAGCTTCTTAAACTCCAGCATGCCTCAGAATCACTTAGATGGCTTGTTAAAATTCCAGTTGCTGGGTGGCCATCTCAGAGTCCAAGTATATCTGGGGTGTGACCTGAGTATTTGCATTTCTAAGAAGTTCCCAGGTAATGCTCATGGTGTCCATCCCAAAACCATGCTTTGAGAATCACTGATTTATGATTTCCAGAGCATTGATCTTGGATATAGTTATTAGAATAATTACAAGGTATTCAGTTCAGTCACTCAGTCGTGTCTGACTCTTTGCAACGCTATGGACCACAGCACAGCTGGGCCTCCCTGTCCATCACCAACTCCGAGTTTACCCAAACTCATATCCATTGAGTCGGTGATGCCATCCAACAATTTCATCCTGTGTTGTCCCCTTCTCCTCCCACCTTCAATCTTTCCCAGCATCAGGGTGTTTTCAAATGAAAATATTTGAAATATTTGAAAGTTCTTTGAACACATTTTAAAGTTCTTCACATCAGGTGGCCAAAGTATTAAATTCTTAAAGGTATTATAATTGTGTTTAAATTTTATTTTCTGTCGTTGGTGTTTTTGATACCGAGTTTCTGCCCAGGGACTTGCTATACTCATTGTGTTACTCATAGGTTATTTTGGGTTTCTGTGTGAAAACACTCCAGGGGACTGTCAAAAGTAATACTCGGCCTCTAATGTCTATTCCAATTTGTAAATATCCTATGGTTAAATTGATGCTAAATGTCTGACTCTGCATTTCCTTCTCCAGGACCTTGGTCTAATAATTTTTCACAACATTATTACCTCTCTGATGCCTTTAAGGAGACACTTTCATACCTTGCCCATATTTTCTTACTATCCCCAGCAGGAAGGCTTGTCTGAATTTCTTTGTGACCAATACCAGAATCACCCCTCTAACCATAAGTGGAAACCATAGTCTCTCAATATGTTTCTGTGGACTAAGTTATATTTCCTTCTTGGATAATATTTTATAAAATTCCTCACATAGTCATGGTACTTGGAACATTTTTGGTACTCTATTTAAAATACTCCTTGGAGGAGTTCAGTGGGCAGAATATAGAAGGAAATTATTACAGGTGGTGAAGACAAATTTAACTATAGTACTCATAATATTAATGTTAAAATAACTGTACCAAATACATATTTCAAGTGATTACTTCTTCCTCTATCCACTGTTTTGCCTTTATTATTCATTGGACACAGGTTGTGGGCAAGTCACAAAAACTGAAACTCAGTCATCATTTCTGCAAAATGTAAGAGGAAAGAAGATTAATTAATTTGGCAATCTCTAGCTCTAAATTGCACGTGTCACAGAATAGGAGCAAGGCCTTATTGGAGTCCCTTTACATGATGGTGCAGTACTAAATGTTGAATGAAAAAATAAATATCTTAATCTCCAAGTGAATTTTTCCAGCTTATTATCCTATTTAAGGATTGACAGGTCTTATTTCCAGGGCTGCCTACCAAAGAATGTCATGCTTGTTTACAATTATCCCCTCATAATAGCAGTGGGAATTGTAACACACACCACATGTAAAGGTACACATTGGAAAGTAATACAAGGGGAAGGAATTTCTTTCTTTCTTTGCTTTAAGAATTTGAGGTCACATTATGTACCAGCTTGATTTTGTATATCCTGACAGGAACATGGTGTAAGATTCATTATTCAGTTCAGTTTCAGTTCAGTTGCTCAGTCATGTCTGACTCTTTGCGACACTATGGACCACAGCACAGCTGGGCCTCCCTGTCCATCACCAACTCCCAGAGTTTACCCAAACTCATGTCCATCGAGTCAGTGATGCCATCCAACCATCTCATCCTCTGTCATCCCCTTCTCCTTCTACCCTCAATCTTTCCCAGCATCAAGGTCTTTTCCAAGGAGTCAGCTCTTCGCATCAGGTGGCCAAAGTATTGGAGTTTTAGCTTTAACATCAGTCCTTCCAATGAACACCCAGGGTTGATCTCCTTTAGGATAGACTGGTTAGATCTCTTTGTTGTCCCAGGGACTCTCAAGAGTCTTCTCCAACACCACAGTTCAAGAGCATCAATTCTTTGGCGCTCAGCTTTCTTTATAGTCCAACTCTCACATCCATATATGACCACAGGAAAAACCATAGCCTCGACTAGACAGACCTTTGCTGGCAAAGTTATGTCTCTGCTTTTTAATATCTGTCTAGGTTTATTATACTAAACTTAAATATCAGGTTACGTTACTGATCATTTAATAGAATGAAATGAATGCTTGGTAAACAACTCTGAGTTGTTCATGTTACACACACATACACTCACACAACACACTACAAGAAAAATTACTGATCAGCTTTAGGTCTCATCTGCAACAATTGGTATATGTCTGTTACAAGTCTTAGAAGGGAGATGCCCAATCAGGAATTCTTTTATTCAGTAGTCATCCAGGACCACATATTCGCAACATTACTTGGATGAAATTCGTTCAGGAGAGTGGCTAGGAAATGATGCTGCAAGAGAACACTTGGCCTCAGATTTGCTAATATTAATTTTTAACACTTCTTAAAGTATTTCTGGCCTCAGTTATTTTAGGGTCCACCAAGAATAAAGAGATAACCATAGTAGACAACACCCTTGATTCCTTGATTCTAATGAAGACATGGATGAACTCACATGTGTTCCTGTGTATAAGAATGAGCACTTCATTGCTCTCTAGAAAGAGAGGACAGGTCTGACCTAGTTCTGAGGTTGTCACTAGAAAAACTGATGGCAAGCTCATCTTTTCAATCAAGCTCAAGACATACAAGCAAAGTTTAATTCTCAGGCAAACAAGGGCCACAATTTTGTTGGGGAGGCAGACCTGGCCATAGCAAACAAAAGTCCCAAACTGGAGGTACAAAATATAATGAGATATGGGAATAGGGAAACTGAACTTCAGGTGAGTGAGATTGTCAGTCAGTTCAGTCGCTCAGCTGTCCGACTCTTTGCGACCCCATGGAATGCAGCATGCCAGACTTCCCTGTCCATCACCAACTCCCAGAGCTTGCTCAAATTCACGTCCATTGAGTCAGTGATGCCAACCCACCATCTCATCCTCTGTTGCCCCCTTCTCCTGCCTTCAATCTTTTCCAGTATCAGGATCTTTTCCAATGAGTCAATTTTTCACATCTGGCATCTGCTTCTGTTAGGTCATACCATTTTTGTCCTTTATTGTGCCCAACTTTGCATGAAATGTTCCCTTGGAATCTGTATCAAGAGATCTCTAGTCTTTCCCATTCTGTTTTTTCCCTCTATTTCTTTGCAGTGATCACTGAGGAAGGCTTTTGTATCTCTCCTTTCTATTCTTTGGAACTCTGCATTCAAATGGGTATATCTTTCCTTTTCTCCTTTTCCTTTTGTTTCAGAAAACATCTTCAAGGAGATTGTTACAACTCCATCATCAGCATGAACTAGTATGCTCTCAAACTGGAGGAAATAGATTCATTTCAATGAATTTCTGGTTTGTCACTGTCACATGTCAACACAACTGGTCTTACTCATAAATGAAATCAGAGCTTTGCACCCTACTCCCTCTCTGTCTTCTACTAATAGAACTCCACTTATCTAATCTGGATTTGGCTGGGGGTATGGTCTCATTTCATTATTTAAGAAAACTGAGGAAGGAACATCATAAAATTAATTTTCACAATGAGATATATGCTTACCAAGTATTACTAATTCACAGCATTGACATGTGGCTCAAAAATCTAGAAAAGGAACATAGTTGTATATATAGAGAGAAATGTTCTAGACCTTTGCATTAGGTGGTATATACATTGATTGTGATAAAACTTTCTATAATTCTCCGGACTGCCTTGTTTTCTCCTTTCTAGAGAAGCTTATTTGTACATTGCCATGTAGAAGCTAGTATAAGGAAGACAAAAATAAAGAACCACCTGAATACAGAAACAACATAATTGTTTCTAAAACATTTAGAGAACAGTTTCCGGGGCATTTGACTTGGGTCTTGAAGGATGATTTGGATTTTCCCAGACTGGAAGAAAAAGAGGTTGTTTTTTAAAGGAAGCATCATAATATTTTCTGTGGTTCATCTGTCCATGTCCTAAATCTCATTGTCTTTTATGTTCTGTATAATCCTGCTTGGGGGCTCAAGAAGAGTGGATTTGTCCTCCTGCACAATTGGTTTTATATAGAGAGGCACACCTTGCCTCACCAGTTACTGTCCTTTGGACTGTCTGCTGGAAAAGCAGGGCCATCTGTTCTGACAGACGTTACCCAGATAACATCGGTGATGCCAAGGGCTCTTTCTTTCTCTTCTGACCTACTTAGTCTTCACCAACCAGCATCGTCTCCTCATTACTGCATTGTGCTAAACACTTACTGTTTTCCCCTTTCCTCCCTTTCTGCTCAGCAATGTTCCCTTTGCTTTTAGGAAAACACTTAGCCGTGGAGCTGATTGAGTTATTGTGCTTCTAAATCCTCTTGCAATCCATATGCAATCATCTGCTTATTAGGGTTAAATGAGTTCAACTGATACTATAAAACCTTGATTAATGGCAACATATGGGTAATATGTCTGGTTAATTGAATTTTCAGGTTAACTGAGGGTTAAATGGGAGATTTAATAAAATTGCCAAGTACTTGTCCTTATCTCTTTTATGGCACTTACCACATTTTACATTGTCTGGGCATTTTTAAAGTTCATGTCTTCTCTTCTCTAATCATCTGCGAACTCTCTGATGACGAGTCTGAGCCTTATGCTAATCTGTAAATGTGGTCCAACAGGCAGTGTTTTTAAGAAAATGACATCATCTTCATCACCATGTAATTGTGTCATGGTTAATTGCATGGACTCTCTAGCCAAACAACCTCAGGCTGGATACTGTCTCTGTCATCTACTAATTCTGTGTGCTTAGGTTACTTAAATTCTTAGTTTCCTCATCTGTACAATGGGGGAAAATGAATAATAATCTCACACAGCTGTTATGAGAAATAAATGACTTAATATTAAGAAGTTCTTAGAAAATGAGGAAACACTTTACTAAGTGCTCTGTGTTCATGTTCCCATTTGATGTCAAAGGAAGATGCTATTATTACCCCATTTAAAGAGTCTTCCCTGGTGGCTCAGAGGTTAAAGCGTCTGCCTCCAATGCGGGAGACCTGGGTTCGATCCCTGGGTCGGGAAGATCCCCTGGAGAAGGAAATGGCAACCCACTCCAGTATTCTTGCTTGGAGAATCTCATGGACTGAGGAGCCTGGTGGGCTGCAGTCCATGGGGTCACAAAGAGTCGGACACGACTGAGTGACTTTACTTACTTACACATGAGAAAACTGGAAGGCAGAGAAGTTAAATAACTTGCAGAAGATCACACAGCTAGTAAGCAGTAGAGGTAAGTTTGAGTGAAAGAGATTTGACTTGACAACCTACACTCCTAACATATTGCTCTTTCAATCATATTTCGCATCTTTGTAATAGTCATATGCTCTATCTGCCCAACTATGGGGAAAGTTTCCTTCTAACATGTCCAACCACTGCTCATCACAGTGACTAGGGAAACCGGCAGGATGAAGACTTCATTGTGACCATGAGCTGTGCTTCCAAGACTGCAACCGTAGTAGAAAGAACACAGTCAATTACCCATCTGCCTTACAAGGGAAGCATGTCACTTGCACTGAGATTTTAATGGCTACAGCAAGTCACGTGGCTACCCATGATTTCAAAAGAGGTGGGAAAGTGCAGCCCTACCATGATCCAGGAGACAGAAACTAGAAATACTAGTGAATAACAATCCCTATGGTACCCAAAGGCTCTCAGATTACCTGGCAAAACCTGGACCCTAGATAGAGGCTTCAATAAGTAGTTGCACAAACTTGAGAAAGCTAGCTTGTTAGTCTGGAGTAGGGTTCCTCAATCCTGGCAGTTTGAACGAGATGATTCTTTGTAGTATGTGTGTAATTTGAGGGCAGGGTATCCTATACTTTGTAGGATGTTTAGCTGCATCCTTGACCTTCTCCAGTCATGATAATTAAATGTCTTCAGTCATTACCCAACGACCTCTGGGAGCCAAAACCACCCCCAGTTGAGGACTTCTGTTCTAAAATAACCTCATTTGCATTCATGGCTGTCGCGTCGTGGGGAAATTCAGGCTATGCTATGACCCCTCTGTAAGGAACCTGTGGAAGATTCTGTGATTAAAAAAAAACAGTGTCAGAGGCTTGGAACCTTGTAGAAAGTCACTGGTTTCAATCTGGCATAAGAAACTATATCCTCTGAAATCTATGTCAAGCACTTTTTGCTATACCACATTTCTTAACCTCTTTTCTTAGGTTTTCTACAGCGACTTTATACTTTGCAAAGTTCTTCAGTGAATCCACCTAAAATTGTCAGCCACTGTAATTTTCAGCCTATTTATTTTTCTTGGTCCTCTGTGGAAGTAGGGAACAGCTGGTCATCATGTTCTGTATAATAACTTTTCATGTATTTGAAGACTGTTATTAAACCATCCCCAAGCTTCTCTATGCTGGGGTAATTGTTATGCTCAAACATGCTCTAGGAATTGTGTAAAGCCGAAGAGAAGATAGAGTCTCCAAACTAATGTTTGTGTATTAAAATTGAAGAAAAGCAAATTTTAACTGAAAATATCAACTGAGAAATAAGGCTAAAATCTGAAACTCTGAGGTTTCGTTTTCAGCCTTTTTCTTCTTCTTTTTTTCTTATTTGTTTATTACAGTTATGGCTGTTGACTTGAAAATTTAATTTATTACAGTGGAAATTAATGTCCTAATTAGATTTTATAGTACTTTTAATCTTAATGATATTCTAATGGAAATCCAATGATGGACAAGATAACTACATCTCTGCCTGTCACATATCAGGACACGACCAGGCATAGTCCGATTAACTGTACTGGCACTGTAGAGGCTATAGCTTGAAACAAGACCTTCCCACAATAATATATAACTTGGACAGTCAGTGATAAAAGCTAACATTTATTCCATGCTTTCCATCTGCCAGACCAGATGCTAAGAGATTTATAAGAATCATCCCATTTAATCTCATTAACTCTAAGAGGTACTTGCCATTATTATCCTCATTGTAAATAATTAAAAAGTGCAGATCAGAGAGGTTGAGTAACTTGCCCGATGTCACAGAGCTGGCACTAGAATTAGAGTTTGAAATTAAGAATGCTGATGCTATATCCTGTACTAATACCTGGCCTCTGTGCAGGCAGGGGCCATGTCTTTTTAATCCTTGCATGTCCAGTGTGTAGCTCCTAGAATCAATTCTCAGAAATATTTATTGAATGAGTAAGCAAGTGGTGAATGACAGAGCAGAAATGCGGAATGACAATGTGGGCTGTGGTTCAGAGCATTAGGTGCTGAGGCATCCCTGTCTCACTTCACCCCAGCTCACCCCAGGGTGGCCTGGATGCCTTCTTTAGGATTCCATGCCGACCTGTGTGTGCCTGTGTCCCTGCATTGACCTCACTGTATCATACATGTGTGTGCCTGTCTCTCCTGCTAGGGCAGTGATTCTCAGCTGAGGGCAGGTTTGCCTCCCAAGGCAATTCGGCAGTGTCTCTGCACATTTCTGATTGCCACACTGAGAGCTGCTACTTCCATGTAGTGAGTAGAGGCTGGGATGGTGCTAAACATCCTGCAATGCACAGGAGAGCTCACCACAACTGTCCAGTCCTAAATGTCAGTAGTGACAAGACTGAGTGGCCCTGAGCTAAACAGAAAGCTCCTTTGTGAAGGCATCCTTGTGTTTGGAATCAACTCTGTATCCCGAGTTCCAGGCAAATCCCTACATATCACTGGGCTCAATATACATGGATCAAAGGAGTAGAGAGTGAAAGAATGCGTGAAGGGATGATAGAAGAAGCAATGTAGAGGGGATTCCATTTTTTGAGAGTATGTGTAGTGCCACAAGCAGTTCGCATAAGGGGAGAGCAATGGGATATTACTTGGATGTATTAATTGATGTCCCTTCTTTATTTTGTCTTACCCCAGAGCCCTTGTTCCATTTATGCAACAGCTAGAATATTTTACCTCTCCTACTCTCAAAGAAGGGGGTGGGGCAGCAGAACTAGAAAATAAAAGAATAATATTTCTGGCTTTGGAGTTTCCAAAGCCAAGGTTCAAGTATAAGATTAAAAACCAAACAAATAAACAAAAAATTAGAAAAGCACAGTCAGTCACATATTCAGTTTCCTTATCTCTGAGACTAGATCACATTGTCCCCTGACTAGAGGGTGGTAGTGAAGAAACACAGACTTGATTTTGGGTGGATACCTGGGGCAAGACCTCACATTATGTTCCCCTCCTCTGAGTTTTGAGCTGGAGGTAGAGAGAGCATCACAAGAGGGATCTGAGGAATCCAAAGGCAAGGATGTACTCCCTCCATCTCTGTGTAAACCCCAGGGAGCAGGTAAGAGCCGAGCAATCCCTTGAACCTGGAATGATGTAGGAACAATGAAGCAGAAATGACTGCATGAAGTTTCTAGATTGAACCACCAAACTCCCCAGATCACAGACTGGCACAGATATGGCTTGGATCAAGGGGAGGCCACAATCAGCAGAGCCAGATCTGCAAAGGATTAGAATAAGTTATCTCTGAGGATGCCAACACAGATACATAACCATGGCCCTTACCAGTTCCTCCTCACTTATGTCATGGTCCCAAGTAGCCTGGGGGAAAAGGATGTTTGGGACATCCTGAATTAAGTTCAGCTTTCACCACAATGAAGGAAGGCTCAGAAGAGACATTAAGTTCAATTTAACAAGAAATGGATTCTTGCCAGGAAAATTCCATGGGCAGAGGGGCCTGGCGCCTACAGTCCATGGGGCCGCAAAAAGTCGGACATGACTGGGTACACACACACAAAAAGAAATGAAATTAACATTTCTTGCCTCTGATCTGTGGTCTACCATTTTCACTTGCTTCAGAAGCTTGTCAGATGATAGTAGGAACCCAGCAGCAATCTTGCCATTAATAATCCTTGCAAACCTAAATGGAATACCGATTGAGAGTAAGGCAAGATTCAAACATTGAGCCGGCAGTATACAAAAGAAATTATCAACTCAGAACTTCATTCCCTGAAGCAAGGCAGGATTCCTACCACCAGAACTGCATTGCAAGGAGCAAACAGAGTCTGTGAAGTGAAGGAAGCTGTGGAGTTACCAAACTCAGAGACAAGGTCAAGCTGAATTAGTGATGGCTGAGACCTGAGGTAGTGTTCTTGGCATGGGATGGACACGGCTTTAAGACCTTCCTTCAAGGGTCATCTTTGGCAGTAATGAATGACATGGGTAGAACAGATAGGGTCAACATGGCTTCAGTCCTGGGGAAGAAGGAGGGCAAACCTGAGAACACGTGTCTAAATGAGTCAGTCTTTGACAAATGAATCTTAAAATAAAAGGCAATGTGAATTACTAGATAAAAATAGTGTCCACAATACTCAAATTATACTTCAAAGATCCTGATGGCTTTAATCTAAGACTTTATGATTCAAATATTAATTTTTCTGTCAAACATTTTTTTTTGCTATTGGTTAATCTGACCATTTGGAAGAAAACATGATGGGAAATGTGTTTCTGAAGTCCTTTTGGGGCTTATCCAACTAAAACAGGATCTTTTACATGAACTTTTAAAAAAAATTGTGTTAGATTGCATAGTAATATTCTTGCTCCCCCTCCTTCCAAGGTTTACAGGATTCTCCTTGATCACTGGTATGTTCTTCAAGGGCCGGTCAGAGTTGATACTTGTCAGTTTCTCTGGGTTCATCACCTGAGATTCTTCATCTCTCATCTCATTTTCCATCACACTGGACTTAATGTGCCCTTTGCCTCCTTAGTGTGGACTCACCTGATACTTTAGAAAGTGAACTTACTTGAACTAAGGCTCTTGTGAATGTCATTGGGAGTAAAAAGAATTTTGAACTGAGATTATCCTAAATAGGGTGGGCCTCGAATGCACTGACAGGGCTCCGTATAAGAGACAGAGAAGGAGAAGACAGAGAGACACAAAGAGGAGAAGGCCTGGTAAAGATGGAGGCAGAGACTGGGGTGATGAATTTAGAAGTCAAAGAATGCCAAGAGTTGCCAACAGAAGTTGGATGAAGGCATGGGATGATTTCTCACTCAGAGCCTCCAGGTGGAACCAGTCCTGCTGACACTTTTATTGCAAACTTCTAGTCTCCAGAGATAATTATTTTTTAAGCCACCAAATTTATGATAATTTGTTACAGTTGCCCTAGAAGCTAACACAGCTATGCAAAGTTCTATGACTGCTGTGCGCTCCTTCTTCTCAGGGCTGATGCACATGCCGTGGCCTCTCCTACATGCCCCATCTAATCAGTATCTCCTCTTCAGTGACTTTTGGTGAGTTTTTAACACACTTCCTGTAAAGGACCAGATAATAATATTCTAACTTTGTGAACCATGTATGGGTCCTTGTCACAGCTACTCACATCTGCTCTTAAATCGTGAAAATAGCCATAGGTTGTATGTAACCTGGTCAAAATGGTTGTGTTTCAGGAAAACTACTTATTAAAGTAGAGGGTGATGGATTTACCTGTGGGCCACTGTTTAATGACCACTGCTTTGGTTATTTTCCAGCACTCAACTTACACATCATTTTCTCAGGAACCTCACCCTAACTTTTTTAGGTTTTCATATCACTTATCCCAATTATGATGATCTTTTCCAGTTTTGCTGAGATATATTTCATCTCTAATATTGTATAAGTTTGATCTTAAAATGAGATTTGATACAGCAAGATGATTTGATACATGTACATATTGCAAAATGATTACCACAATAAGGTTAGTTACACCTCCATCAGTTCAGTTCAGTTCAGTCACTCAGTCCTGTGTCATGTATGGATATGAGAGTTGGACTGTGAAGAAGGCTGAGTGCTGAAGAATTGATGCTTTAGAACTGTGGTGTTGGAGAAGACTCTTGAGAGTCCCTTGGACTGCAAGGAGATCCAACCAGTCCATTTTGAAGGAGATCAGCCCTGGGTGTTCTTTGGAGGGAATGATGCTAAAGCTGAAAAGACTTAGTTTCGGAAAAGACTCTGATGCTGGGAGGGATTGGGGGCAGGAGGAGAAGGGGACGACAGAGGATGAGATGGCTGGATGGCATCACTGACTCGATGGACGTGAGTCTGAGTGAACTCCGGGAGTTGGTGATGGACAGGGAAGCCTGGCGTGCTGCGATTCATGGGGTCACAAAGAGTCGGACACGACTAAGCAACTGAACTGAACATCTCCATCACCTCACATAATTACCTTTTTTTTTTTTCATGGTGGTAAGAACATTTAAGATACATTGTTTTGTAAACATTCAAATATATAGTTACGTTAGCTATAATCACCATGCTATGTATTACATCCCAAGAATTTATTTATCTTATAACTGAAAGTTTGTCTATTCTGACCAAAATATTTCCATTCTCCTTAGCTCCAACCCCTGGCAACCACCATTCTACTGTGTCTATGAATTCAGCTTTTTCTTTTTTTTGGATCCCATATGCATAAGCATGATCATACTTATTTGCTTTTTTTTGTCTGACTTGTTTAACTTAGCATACTGCCCTCAAAGTCCATCCATGTCATTGAAATGTCAGAATTTCCTTCATTTTTGGAGCTGAATAATATTCCATTGTATATATGTATCTTCATCCATTTGTCTGTTGATGGACACATGTTTAATTGGCTATTTTGAAAAAATGCTACAGTGACCATAGGGGTGCAAATAACACTTTGTCATCCTGATTTTGTTTCCTTCAGATTTACACTCAGAGCAGAGATTTCTGGATCATATGATAGTTATATTTTTAATTTTTTAAGGAACTTCCATACTGTTTTCCCAGAGAAGGCAATGGCACCCCACCCATTGCTCTTGTCTGGAAAATCCCATGGACGGAGTCTGGTAGGCTGCAGTCCATGGGGTCACTAAGGATCGGATATGACTGAGCTACTTTCCTCTCACTTTTCACTTTTCTGCATTGGAGAAGGAAATGGCAACCCACTCCAGTGTTCTTGCCTAGAGAATCCCAGGGACAGGGGAGCCTCATGGTCTGCTGTCTATGGGGTCGCACAGAGTCGGACACGACTGAAGCGACTTAGCAGCAGCAGCAGCAGCAGCATACTGTTTTCCATAGTGGCTACACCAATTTACATTTCCACAAACAGAGTACAAGATTTCCCTTATCTTCACATCTTCACTAACATTTGTTATCTTTAAAAAACAATTAAACTAATTTATTTTATTTTATTTTTTTTACTACTTAGACCACCTTCTTCCATTTCTCCACCTCCCCAATTCCCATCTCTGGCAACCACCAATGTGTTCTCTGTATCTCTGAGCCTCTTTCTATTTATCTAAGATTTCTTATATAAGTGAAATCATATGGTATTTGTCTTTCTTTCTCAGACTTATTTCACTTAGCATAATGCCCTCAAGGCCCATCCATGTCACAGATGGCAGGATTTCACTCTTCTTTATAGCTGAATAATATTTCATTCTATCTCTCTCTATATATATATATACACACACACACACACACATAGACACACATACAACAATTTCCTTATCAATTCATCTATAGATAGATACTTGGATTGTTTATCTTTTGCATTTTTGATAATCGCCATTTTAGTAGGTATAAGGTGTAGTTTTGATTTGCATTTCCTTGATGATTAATGATATTGAGCATATTTCCATGTACCTGTTGACCATCTTTGTGTTTGCTTTGGAGAAATGTCTATTTAGGTCCTTTCTATATTTTTTAGTATTCCCTGGTAGCTCAGCTGATAAAGAATCCACCTGCAATGTAGGAGACCCCGGTTTGATTCCTGGGTGTGGAAGATCTGCTGGAGAAGGGATAGGCTACCCACTCCAAGATTCTTGGATTCCTAGTGGCTCAGATGGTAAAGAATCTGCCTGCAATGTGGGAGACTTGGGTTCGATCCTTGGGTTGGGAAGATCCCCTGCATAAGAGAATGGCTACCCACTCCAGTGTTCTGGCCTGGAGAATTCAATGGACAAGGAAACCTGGCAGGCTATAGTCCACAGGGTTGCAAAGAGTCAGACACAACTGAGTGACTTTCACTTCACTTCACATATTTTTTAATCAGAATAGATAAAAGGTGGAAAGTAACCTAACTGTCCATCAATGGATGAATAAACAAAGTGCAATACATACTTGCCATTGAACATTATTTAGCTTTTTTAAAAGGAATGAAATTCTGACACATACTACAACAGTGAGGGATTTTGAGAACATTATGCTAATTGAAATAAACATAAAAAGAAAATTAGCATATGATGTACCTAGAAATGGGGAAACAGTAGAAACAGTGTCAGACTTTGTTTTTTTGGGCTCCAAAATCACTGCAGATGGTGACTGCAGCCATGAAATTAAAAGACGCTTACTCCTTGGAAGAAAAGTTATGACCAACCTAGATAGTATATTCAAAAGCAGAGACGTTACTTTGCTGACTAAGGTCCATCTAGTCAAGGCTATGGTTTTTCCTGTGGTCATGTATGGATGTGAGAGTTGGACTGTGAAGAAGGCTGAGCGCCGAAGAATCGATGCTTTTGAACTGTGGTGTTGGAGAAGACTCTTGAGAGTCCCTTGGACTGCAAGGAGATCCAACCAGTCCATTCTGAAGGAGATCAACCCTGGGATTTCTTTGGAAGGAATGATGCTAAAGCTGAAGCCCCAGTACTTTGGGCACCTTATGCGAAGAGTTGACTCATTGGAAAAGACCCTGATGCTGGGAGGGATTGGGGGCAGGAGGAGAAGGGGACGACCGAGGATGAAATGGTTGGATGGCATTACGGACTCGATGGACGTGAGTCTGAGTGAACTCCAGAAGATGGTGATGGACAGGGAGGCCTGGCGTGCTGCGATTCATGGGGTTGCAAAGAACGGACATGACTGAGTGACTGAACTGAACTGAACTGAACTGTACCTAGAAAAAGGAAAATTCAGAGACAATATATTGGTGGTTGGGATTGAGAGGAGCAGAATAGAGTGTCATTGTTTAATGGGTGTAGAACTTCTGTTTGGGTGATAGGAAGGCTCTGAAAGCAAATATTGGTGATAGTTTCATAACTGTGAGCATACAATTCAGTACCACTGAATTATACCCCTGTTGCTGCTGCTAAGTCACTTCATTATACTCCTAAAAATGGTTAAAATGGTAAACACAATTTTAAAAATATGCTGAATGAATTAATCGGATAAGGTATGGTAAGTACCAGGCCGGGATGGAATAAGATAGAATAGAAAAGAATGGATCAAAGGATGGTGTTGCAGACAAAGGACATCAGAGATCAGCAGACCTGGGTTGAGGCCAACTGGGCCACTCGTTCCCTCTATGTCCTCAAATATATCCTTGCCCTGCATTTCTGAAACTTGTGAATCTACAAACTCTGATTACCCTGTTGTTCAGGCATTTGGTTTCAGTCTGGATTTTCTTCAGGATCGTCTGGGGAAGAAGGTCCTTGGCTTTTGTGATGGGCTTTTTTTGATCTTTGGCCAACTGTGTTGGTTGGTTCCTTCTGCCTAATCCCCAGGCTCATTCTGATTTCCTGTGCAGTTTTGTGTAAAGATATCTTCATTGGGAAACACCTGCTGGTTCACTTTGCTTCACAATAAGTTTCTCTCCTTGTATGGGTGGGACACCCAGTTCCAGGGCAAAAAGGTAGGAGGTCTAGCACTTACTTCAGATTCTAATTCAACTTAAAATCTTCAGTTCAGTTCAGTCTTATACCTGCCAATTGACTTCTATTTTTGCTAAGAATAATGAAGATAACAAACCCTGCTTTTCTCTTCTTTCTTGTTTTCTGTTAATTTATTGGATTTATTTTTGAGAATAAAATTATTAGGTAAAATTGGCTCTACTTTAGTGGATCCACAGTAAAAAAAGAAAAAAGGAAAACAGTGTTGCTGCCGTTTGGTATATCCCTACCAGAGTGTGCACTTCAGGAGATGAGGACTCTCTTTGCACATGCAGGCAGAGAAGATGAAATAAAGTTGCTCTGCATCCAGCATCAGAAGGCTGGCTGTCAGTCCTGGCTCTGCCACCGTTTTTACCTTATGATGCTGGGTAATCTCTTGTTTACTGCCTGGTTACTTTTTTCCTTGCTCATGTGTAAGGTGAGCGGCATTAAATGAGATCATCGTGTATGTTTCCTTTTAGCTCTGACGGCTTATGATGTTTCTAGTGCTTAGCTCTGTTCTTGCATATCTCAGGAAATTAACAAATGTTTACTAAGTTGAATTGAATCAATTGCTATTTATTATTAGTCAAGTGTCATTGACTCATCACATCATTTATGTTTCTAGAAAGATGTTTGGTACTTTTTTATTATTCTTAGTAGAAATATGTCAATGATCATTTTCATTTACTGGTTTGAATATGACTGGTATTAGTAGTAGTAATAATAATAATAAGCATATAAGAAGTCCTAGTATATTCCAGATACATGCTAGGTATTTAAAAATTTAATTCTTAGCACAAACTTAGAAGATAGAAACAGACATTAACCCTGTTTTACAGATGAGGTAATGAACACATTAAATAACTGGATATATTCATATACAGGCTGATGATAACCAACCTGAAAGAACAGATCAGATGGCAGATAATAGAGCTAAAGTTGAACCTTGTTTACTCTGGCTTCAAATAGGATTGCCACATTGAGCAGATACAAATATAGGATTCCAAATTAAGTTTAAATTTTAGATAAACATTGAATAATTTATAAATATGCCCTGTGCCTTTCAACTACCCTCATCTGCTACCAGTAAGATGGGAAATATATTTTTTACCATTGGCTTATGGATTCAGCAGGTAAAATGGGCTCCCTTGAAGAAAATTGTATTGAAACAGAACTCTTGTTTCTTATAGGCCACTTGGCATTCTATACTGTAGCACTGCCTGGAAATCAAGGTAGAATTTAGTTCTGGGGGTAAACAGATACAAAATGAAAGGTTCCCATGTTAGGAAAATGGGCCCACATGCTGTGAAACTTTGTTTTATCCTGTATCTCTTATATCAAATGATTTTTGTGTCTTACTTCTCTCATGACTGATCTCTCTGCTTCTGGGCTTTCCAGAGCAACTTTTAAATTAAAAAATGAAACAAGTGGAATTTTTTTAAAAACTCGCATGAAATCTGGAATGATGGCCCTGAATGAAGGCACGCTCCCTTGTGGATCATTTGAGAATGTTACTTCCGTGTGCTTGAGCTGGAATATCTGATGTCTGTTGTTATGACAATGGATTCTTGTTAGTTGGTGACGTAGAAATTTGGTCTGTACCTTCACAGTGAGCCCTGTGTTCCAGCCTCCTTGCTACAAGGTCAAATCTCATGGAGCTGGAGGGGTTCCACCGTAATGTAAGAAACTGAATTTATAGCAGGAGGCAGTGTATTTTATTGATTAAGAGCCTGGAGGAAGTCCGGCCTGGGTTCCTGTCCACTTATCATCACTTCAACTCAGTTTCTTCCATGTTAAGTAGGCTTAATAATAGTTCCTATTTCATAGGCTTGTGTGAAGAGGATTCATGAAGGGGTTTATGTAAAACACTTAGCGCAGTATCTGGCAAGTAGTCTTCAATAAATGCCATTGCTGTTAGTTTTTTCCTTTAATCATTATTATGCAATTAAAATAGTATATTCCAGGGAATTTTGGTGAAGGTTGATAAAGTTATGTTTTTGTCACCCAGTTTACCCATGATAGGCAGCAAGAAGAGTTAAAACTGGGAAACAAAAATGGGAACCAAAAAACAAAGGTTCTGTTACTAGTCTGCCAATCTGGTTGTGGGAAGTAGGGCAAGTTGTTGGGTTACTTGGAACCTCACTGTGTTTCTGTCAAATAGCAGTATTGATTAGCTTACCCCTACCCTGGCCTGCAAGATGTTGTGGGTATTAAGTGAGATGATATGTGTGTGTGTGTGTGTATATATATATATATATATATATGAAATGTTTAAGTATCGGGAAGTGCTATACAAGTATAAAGTATGCTGCCTTATAAACAGCTGGCCATTTCTCACAAGTGCTTCTGCGATACTGTAATAACAGCATTTCTTCCTTCAGGTTCAGATTTTGGCCTTTATCTGCCATAAGGCCGGGCTGCTCTTTGCCAAGGCCAAACACAAACACTGTTTTTTCCTTTTGCCCCATGATGTACCCCACTCCCTCACCCCCTTGGTGGGAACAAGTTGTAGAGTTCTATTACAGGCACAGATTGGACTTCTTGAGCCTTGTCCTAGGATCAGAGTTAGGGTTAGGTGTAGGGTTAGTGTTTGCAATCCTCTCACACAGTTCATATTTAGTAACAATGCCCTACATGTGCATGCATGCTAAGTAGCTTCAGTCGTGTTCAACTCTTTGTGACCCTATGGACTGTAACCCATCAGGCTCCTCTGTCCTTGGGGTTCTCCAGGCAAGAACCCTGGAGTGGGTTGCCATGCCCTCCTTCAGGGCATCTTCAGTTAAAGCCACCCTGAGTGCCTAAGTAAGACAGACTGCAGGCAGCAGATGATGGTTTGAGGTGGGTCACATTTTAAAGTCAGTGGTCATCCTGAGTTGCTTTTGTTCTATGGCCATTACTCAAACTGTAGTTTCTCATCAAAGTCCTGTCTCTAAGCAACGGGGAACCTAAGTCAGTGTAGTTTTCAGAGTCTGGATTTTAAGTCATATTCTTTGAAAACCTGTCAGCATTCTCCCTTGGACATTAACCAATAAAATTAGATTTTTAACAGTCAAGGTAATGTTATTTATCCTTACAGCATCACAGAAATTGACACTGAGGACAGTTTCTCTCCTGAATCACTGAGTTTGAGAATCACATTTCTACTGACAAAATAGAAATATCATGAAGTTTAAATCCACTATCTGAGACGTAAGATTGAGGCCTTGGAATATGTTTCTGGTGGGAATGTAAAATGGCAGAACTACTTTTGAGAATAGTTCAGCAGTTTCTTGTAAAATTGACATACAATGCATCCAGCCATTCCACTCATAGATACTTACACAGAGGGATAAAAATACACATTACCAAAGACTTGTACTCTGCCGTACAACTTTGTTCATAATTTTGTTGCTGTGGCTCAGTCTCTAAGTCATGTCCAACTCTGTAACCCTACGGACTGCAGCACACCAGGCTTCCCGGTCCCACACTATTTCCCGGAGTTTGCTCAAACTCATGTTCATTGAGTTGGTGAGGCCATCCACCCATTTCATCTTCTGTCACCCCCTTATCGTGCCCTCTATCTTTCCCAGCATCAGGGTCTTTTCCAATGAGTCAGCTCTTCACATCAGGTGGCCAAAGTATTAGAGTTTCAGCTTCAGCATCAGTCCTTCCAATGAGTATTCAGGGTTGAGTTCCTTTAGGATGGACTGGTTTGATCTCCTTGCAGTACAAGGGGCTTTCAAGAGTCTTCTCCAGGACCACAATTCAAAAGCATCAAATCCTCAGCACTTAGCTTTCTTTATAGTCCAACTCTCATATCCATACATGACTACTGGAAAAATCACAGCTTTGACTATATACATCTTTGTTGGCAAAGTGATGTCTGCTTTTTATACACTATCTAGGTTTGTCATAGCTTTTGCACCAGTATGTTGTTCTATGTCTGGTTCTAATGGTTGCTTCTTGACCTGCATACAGGTTTCTCAGGAGACAGGAAAGGTGGTATTCCCATCTCTTTAAGAATTTTTCACAATTTGTTATGATCCACACAGTCAAAGGCTTTAGTGTAGTCAGTGAATCAGAAGTAGATGTTTTTCTGTAATTACATTGCTTTCTCTATGATCCAATAAATGTTGGCAATTTGATCTCTGGTTCCTCTGCCTTTTAACATAAATTAATCTCAAAGTTACTCTGATAAGTGAAAGACCTCTAAAACAATAACATATATACTGTATGAGCCCTTTGATGTGAAATCATTCTTGAATAGTCAAAACTAATACTACTGGGAATCTGGGGTGAATTTCCTCAGGGCTTAACTACAGAGGACTGTGAGGAACTTTGTGGAATAATAGAAATGTTCTTTATATTGATGGAGGTAGTGTTTAAAAAGGAACATACCTATATCAAAACATACCAGAATGTAGGCTTAAAATAGCTGAATTTTGTTGTATGCAAACTAACCTCAATAAAATTTGTTTAAAAATAAAAATGCCATAAAGATACCATAAGCACAGTAGAATGTGCTTTTGGAATAATGATGGTATTATTTATCATATATTCATTATCAGATTATAATCAGGTTGATAGGTATTAGAACAATGAATTTTGGAATAATGATGGTAATATTTGTCATATATTCATTATCTAATTATAAACAGGCTGGTAAGTATTAGGACAATGAAATGTAGATTCTTGCAACAGATTTGAATGAACTCTGAGGAATGAATATGGAAGATGACCCATGCCTTCTCATTGCCTTGTGTTCTAATAACACAAATGTGGGACACTTTAGCCAGTTGTCAAGTCCTAAGGAGTGAGAAACAGCCTAGCAGTGTCTCAAATCTATCAGTCTTATCCTAGAGAAAACATATGTTATTGGTTCACAAAGTCTATGAAACACTGTCCAAGCAGACTTATGGAAAAATACATTGTTTTCTACTAAATCCTTTCTGTTCTTTTTTAAAAACTCCATGTCTATTGTATATAATTTAAATTATTTATCTTTGGGTAATCTTGGAAAGGAAATTGGGAATGATAAATCCAAGTTAAATTTAGTCAAAAGCAAAGAACCAAACTCAGTGAGTGGTAGTATTTAAAAACAGTTTTGGGAATTAGACGCTCTGGGTTCAAATCTCAGGTATGTCCCTTATAAGCTTGGTGACCCAAGGCAAATTCATTCCTCCAAGTTCAGTATACACACCTGTGGAATGGGGACAGTACACACTGTGACAGGTTGAATAAGGGTTAAAAGAGATGATCCACAGGAAACATGCAGTGTAATGTTTGGCATACAGCAGCAGACGTACTTTTTTGCAGGTTACAGGGTGAGGAAAAAAGGGCTTATCAATAAGGAAAATATGGAGATCAAGGATCATTAGAGACAATGACTTTTGTTTCCGATTAGGGAAAGACTCCTTAGATTTCATGTACACCGGCGGCATAGCACTTTCATAACACTTCTCTCTCTTTAAAGCAGAGATCTCTCCTGAGGGTCTAAGGAGAAACAGACCAAGAGCAAGGAACTTGGAAGGGCATTTGCCTGACAATTTGCTCACTGACAGACATCTTTTGACAGGAAGATCAAAGACTAAACAGAAAATGCCTGCCAAAGCTTTTGATAGAGAATGGGTCAGAGATCCTGTAGGGTTTTTATGTTTCTTTAAATATAAGGTGTCCATGTGCTTAAGATGGAAGTCTCATTTGAAGATACAAATGAGATTATATTAGTTACTGCTAGAAAACTTTTATGCCCAGTGAGAAGTAATCTGCAGGTACTTGGTGTGTTTCTTTAATTGGTGATTTATAACAATTATTTAAATTAAGTAATGGTGGCGCTAGTTGTAAAGAATCTGCCTGTCAGTGCAAGAGACTAGGGTTTGATTCCTGGGTCCAAAAGATCCCCTGGAGGAAATGACAACCCACTCCAGTATTCTTGCCTGAGAAATCCCATAGACAAAGGAGCATGGTGGGTTGTCTGTGGGATCACAAAAAGTCAAACATCACAGAGCAACTAAACAATAACAATGTGATCTTAGCTGATGATTCTGGGTAGTACATAAAGAATTCTCCCACTAAGAACTGAGTAGGAAAATGCACATCATTCTGTTTGTTCAGTTTACCTTAAGACGGTAGGTGGGGTGACCACAAAGTCCTAATCCACCTATTGCAGTTCACCCAGCATGTACAGTAGGTATAACGACAGGCCAAATATCCAGGGGAATATGAAACACCACCTGGGAATTTGAAGTTTTATCAAAATAAACCTCAATGTAAATGGGGAGAATTATTAACAGAATAGCAATTTAGTTAGTTAGAGTATAGCCAGTTTGGCTGGTTAGAGCAGGAGTCAGCTAACTTCTTCGAAAAGGACCAGGTAGTAATAGTTTCAGCTTTGCAGGCTTTCTAGTTTCTTCTTAGCTCACATACCATACAAAAGCAGGTGCTGGGCTAGATTTGATCCACAGGCCATTGTTGGCCACCAATATCACAAAAGGCACAATTGCCCATAAGGTTCAGTTTGCCTTTATGCACAGAACAGTTTGTGCTGTTGACTAGAAAAAAGCACAACCTAAAAGTTAGAGTTATGTTTTATTTGGCAGACCTACTGAAGACTTAAGCCCAGGAGATAGCCTCTCAGAGAGCTCTGAGTGTCTGTTCTGAAGAGGAAAGGGAGGAGCCAGGCTATATAAATGTTTTTGCAACAAAAGCCAGGTTCAGTTCAGTGCAGTTCAGTTGCTCAGTCATGTTCAACTATTTGAGACATCATGGACTGAAGCATGCCAGGCCTCCCTGTCTATCACCAACTCTTGGAGTTTACCTGAACTCACGTCCATTGAGTCGGTGATGCCATCCAACCATCTCATCCTCTGTTTTCCCCTTTTCCTCCTGCCCTCAATCTTTCCCAGCATCAGGATCTTTTCTGATGAGTCAGTTCTTTGCATCATGTGTCCAAAGTATTTGAGTTCCAGCTTCAACATCAGTCTTTCCAATGAACACTCAGGACTGATTCCTTTAGGATGGACTAATTGGATCTCCTTGCAGTCCAAGGACTCTCAAAAGTCTTCTCCAATACCACAGTTCAAAAGCATCAATTCTTTGGTTCTCAGCTTTCTTTACAGTCCAACTCTCACATCCATACATGACCACGGGGAAAACCATAGCCTTGTGGCTGCCTGGCGCTGAAGCGGTGCATGGCCAAGAGGAGATACCCCACATCCAAGGTCAGGAGCCAGGGCGTGAGGGGATACATCCTATCTAAGGTCAGAGAAACCCAGTAAGATGGCAGGCCCTGAGAGAGGGCATCAGAGGGCAGACAGACAGAAACCACAATCACAGAAAACCACAATAACCAATCTAATCACATGGACCACAACCTTGTCTAAACCAATGAAACTATGAGCATGCCGTGTAGGGACACCCAAGATAAATAGGTCATAGTGGAGATTTCTGCCAGAATGTGGTCCACTGGAGAAGGGAATGGCAAACCACTTTAGTATTCTCTCCTTGAGAACTCCATGAACAGTATGAAAAGACAATAAGAAAAACACTGAAAGATGAATTCCCCAGGTCGGTAGGTGCCCAACATGCTACTGGGGATCAGTGGAGAAATAACTCCAGAAAGAATGAAGAGACAGAATCAAAGCAAAAACAACACCCAGATGTGACTGGTGATGGAAGCAAGGTCCGATGCTGCAAAGAGCAATATTGCATAGGACCTGGAATGTTAGGTCCATGAATCAACGCAAACTGGAAGTGGTCAAACAGGAGATGGCAAGAGTGAACATCAATATTTTAGGGATCAGCAAACTAAAACGGACAAGAATGGGTGAATTTAACTCAGATGACCATCATATCTACCTCTGTGGGCAAGAATCCCTTAGAAGAAATGGAGTAGCCATTATAGTCAACAAAAGAGTCCGAAATGCAGTACTTGGATGCAGTCTCAAAAATGACAGAATGATCTCTGGTCATTTCTAAGGCAAACCATTCAATATCATGGTAATCCAAGTCTATGCCCTGACCAGTAATGCTGAAGAAGTTGAAGTTGAATGGTTCTATGAAGACCTACAAGACCTTCTAGAACTAATACCCAAAAAAGGTGTCCTTTTCCTTATGGGGGACTGGAATGCAAAAGTAGGAAGTCAAGAAACACCTACAGTAACAGGCAAATTTGGTCTTGGAGTAGAGAATGAAGCAGGGCAAAGGCTAATAGAGTTTTGTCAAGAGAATGCCCTGGTCATAGTGAACACCCTCTTCCAACAACACAAGAGAAGACTCTACACATGGCCATCACCCCAGATGATCAACACTGAAATCAGATTAATTATATTCTTTGCAGCCGAAGATGGAGAAAGTCTATACAGTCAGCAGAAACAAGACCAGGAGCTGACTGGCTCAGACCATAAACTCCTTATTGCCAAATCAGACTTAAATTGAAGAAAGTAGGGAAAACCACTAGACCATTCAGGTATGATCTAAAAACCAGGTAGTTGGAACATTAAAAGATTACTGTTAAGTTAAAAAAAAGGAAGACATCTCAAGTTAATGAGTTTAGCACTTTTCTATGTATGGGGAGATGGTGAGGGACAGGGAAGCCTGGCATTCTGCAGTACATGGGGTTGGAGGTGGGCATCATGAAAAGAGACCGACATGACTTGACAACTGAAAAACACCAACAGCAATGCATGGGAAGATCAAGAGCCTGAGCTCATTGAAATCATTCCAGGTACTTCCCTAGTGGCCCAGTGGTTAAGACTCCATGCTGCAGGGGGAACCAGTTAGATCCTTGGTTGAGGAGCTAAGATCCCACATGCCACTCTGTGGCCAAAAAAAAAAAAAAAAAAAGGAATCATTTCTTTGATTTGCACCTTAACCATCTATGGCCAGTATCCTGTTTTTCTTCATCCTTAATCCTCTCAGAGTACATAGTCAGAGGAGGCTGCAGTGGCTGATGGCTGGATGGCGGGATGACTCGATGTCTGCAACATCCTTTATTTACTGATAGAGCAGGTGGCATTTATCATCCATAGTGCTATGGTATATACCTCTCAGCCTAGGTACCCACCTCTCAACTTTGGACCCCCTGATGACAAGTATTTATACTTTGTCCTAGACTTAATGCATTACTTGGATTGCCTCATTTAATTCATCAGTTCAGTTCAGTTCAGTCGCTCAGTCGTGTCCGACTCTTTGCAACCACATGAATCGCAGCATGCCAGGCCTCCGTGTCCATCACCATCTCCTGGAGTTCACTCAAACTCACGTCCATTGAGTTGGTGATGCCATCCAGCCATCTCATCCTCTGTCGTCCCCTTCTCCTCCTGCCCCCAATCCCTCCCAGCATCAGAGTCTTTTCCAATGAGTCAACTCTTCGCATGAGGTGGCCAAAGTACTGGAGTTTCAGCTTCAGCATCATTCCCTCCAAAGAACACCCAGCGTTGATCTCTTCAGAATGGACTGGTTGGATCTCCTTGCAGTTCAAGGGACTCTCAAGAGTCTTCTTCAACACCACAGTTCAAAAGCATCAATTCTTTGGCACTAATACCATTTTTATTCCCCAGTTCAGGTTAGAAAACTAGAGTGTAACTTGACTGTTATTATACAACTAGGAAGATAAGGAGCTAGTTCTGGTGACCAGAGCTCTTGCTCTTTTTTGCAGCATTAGACTATGGATAGATGATTCATTGTGACCATTAACTGCTTTAGGAAGCACAATCCATAGTCTTTAGTAGATATATTACCAGGGCTCAAGTGTGTTAGTCACTTAGTCATGTCCATCTCTTTGTGACCCCATGGACTGTCAGCCTGCCAGTCTCCTCTGTCAATGGGATTCTTCAGGCAAGATTACTGGAGAATACCTGGGATTGGGGAGATCCCCTGGAGAAGGGAATGGCAACCCATTCCAGGATTCTTCCTGGAGAATCCCATGGAGAGAGGAGCCTGGTGGGCTACAGTCTATGGGGTCTCGAAGAGTCGGGTGTGACTAAGCAACTTACTAGGGCTGCTTCAGGGAAAAATAAAGATCTCTATTTACCAAAAAAAAAAAAAAAAGAAAGAAAAGTTTTTCTGCCTTTCCTAGCCATTGCTTTTCAGTGAAGTTTAGTAAGTCATTCAGAAAACTCTCTGCTTAACCATAACAGCAAGAGTAAATTTTCCAGGAGTCTGTTGGCAATTCAGATACTGTAAATTCTTCCTAAAAGCACTTTATAAGAATGTAGCAATTGGAAAAGAACTTTTCCATTCTCTCCAGTAAAAAAAATCTATAGAGTTTAATATAGCTTGTACCCAGGCAGCTCTGACTTAGAGCTAATTTTTCTTTCAGAACTTTAAATTTGCAGTAAGTACATGCAATTGAACTGGAGTGGCAGAAAGCTTATAAATCAGATCACATCACTCTCAGGTTTAAATCCTTCCAATGGCTTTGTTCTACACTTAAAGTAAAATTCAAGTTTCTTACAGTGACTTGCAAGTCCTACACGATGAAACCTTTGCTTACCTGTCTAATGTCATTTACGCTTTTCTCTCTTTCTGCTTTCTACTCTTCTGTACACTGACTATATTTCTTTTGTACACGCTATGCCCTATCCCTGAAATTCTCTTCCTCTAATCTCTACAGAGCCAACTCCTTCTCATCTTCCAAGTCTCACCTCATATATTTTCTCCTCAGAGCAGCCTTTACCAAATACCTAATTATTGCCATTTCTTGACTTGTCACCCCTAGTCTCTGTCTAACCCACTCTCTGTTTTATCTTTTTCATACATTTATCACTATTTGAAACAATCTTATCCATCTGTGCATTTGGTTACTTGTTTGTCACTTTCCACTCACATGTCATCTCTGAGGGAGTAGGGCCCTTGTCTTGTTCAAACCTCTACCCCTCGGGTCTAGTCTAGATAATCAGTAAATGTTTATTAAACGGCGAATGACTGTGTATTTTGGAAAACATAAACCAGGCCTTATTTTATTGTGCCAATCTTTACTACTTCTAGGCTTTCCTCAGATCTTGGGTAGCAGACAGATGAGAAAGTTGTGGAGGTCTTCTTGGTCAATGAAGTCAACTCAGATTTATTCTACTTTCTTGTCCAAGTGTCAAATTCACCATTAATATACAACCAGTTGGCAAGTTTTAGTTTTCTCAAATATGTCTATGTCAAAAATGTGGACATTATATTGCACAATAAGCTATTGATTCATAGACCCCCAACAAACGTACACATTATTCTGAATGTGTAATTATACTGCGGGCAATAATTTTTCACCTGGGATCTGGCACATTTAGATAAAAACTAAGTATGCTCAACTGGATACATCTAAACTTTGGCATGGAGAATACATATAGAATTAGCATTCTGTTAAAATGAGCAAAATGCAGGATATGCCTCTAAAGAGGTATTTGCATCATAAGGGAAATGGCAGAAGCACAGTGTTAAAGTTGTGACTTTCTTATGACATCAAGCTACATGTCAAAGGTATAGAAGTCCCAGGCTTCGTTGACTTTTCAGAGGTAACAAGGACATAACTATTTGCTTATTGAGGACACATCATGATTGGCTAGTTAAGAGAACTGTCTTTTAAGTCTGATAGCCCTGGGCTGATACTCCACCCTGACACTCAATAGCTGTGTAACTTTGGTAGATCCCTCAACCTCTCTAAGACTCGGTTTTCTCAATTGCAAAAGGTGGAGAGAGAGCAATAATATGTACACTGGAGGATTAAGTGAGATAATGCAGGGAAGAGATGCTACCAGTGTGTGTGCACGCACATGTGTATCAGCCGCTCAGTTGTATCCAACTCTTTGTGACACCATAGGCTGTAGCTTGCCAGGCTCCTCTTTCCACTGAATTCTCCAGGCAAGAATACTGGAGTAGGTAGCCATCCCCTTCTCCAGGGATCTTCCTGACCCAGGGATTGAACCTGGATCTCCTGCATGGCAGGAATATTTTTTACCATCTAAGCCACCAGGGATGCTCCTAGTTTAAGTGTTTAGATAATATTAAATATCAATAACTCAGCAGTGGTTGTGCCCTCAAAGTAACTAAACTTTGGAGTTGGAATTTTCAACTCTGCCCCCAACCTCCATCAATAGGAGAGAGGCTAAGGATTGAGCAGAGTTGGACATGACTGAAGCAACTTAGCAGCAGCAGCAGCAGCAGCAGCAAGGATTTAGCTAATTACCAATGACAATATCAGTGAAAGAATATTCAAATGGAAGTTTGGAGACCTGGATTCAAGCCCTCATTTTGCCAGTTTACACGGCACTTGGGTAGCTTTCTTGCCTTCTTGTCGATTTGAACACATAGTCCATTGATTCCTTCTATGAAATGGGTCTGTCAAAAGTAATGTTTTTTTATGAGAATGAAGTTCGATGCCCTCACCTATGACAAGGAAGGTCAGGATCCAAATATCACTAGATACTCTACTAAGCATATTACTAGCATTGTCTTGTGTAATCATTTCAGCAACTGGAATCTTCAGGAGTTTTTAGGTTGTTAGTGACAGACATTCAATACAATTAGCTTAAGCACAACAGGGATGTATTGACTCTTCTAACTGGGAAACCCACGGAGTATCTGGCTTTGTGTTCAGCTGGATGCAGGAGGGCAGACAATGTCATTAGGGCTGCATCTTTTTTCTCTACTTCAGATGGACTCTCTCTATGAGATAGGGAAGATAGCTCCTGCAGATCCAGATTCACATCTCACCAGTGTAGAGGCCCTGGGAAAGAAATGGCTTTTCTAGGCATTTCCAGGAGAAAGGTTTCAGCAGGAGTCTGATTGGCCCAGCTTGAGACCCATGCCTATCCCTGAGCCAAGCACTAAGGCCAGTGATTGGTTAGGCCTGAGTCACATGCCACTGTGGTGTTATATAGTAAGAAATGTATATTTGGTGTTCACCCCTATTCCTGGCACAGAGTTTCCAAAATGCTTAGAAATTTCCTGAGTGATAGGCATGAGAAGAGTGTCTTTTGGTATTCATAATCAGCCCCTTTCAACCACATGTGAGTTTGTGTTAATGAGATAACTGGTAGCTAGAAGCCCCTAGATAGCTTCAGGATAAGGGAGAGTTGCCAAAGGAACCAACCATGTGATTGGAACTTTCATCTTTGTTGGAACTTTCATCTCTGCCCCCAGCCTCCAAGGGCTGAAAGAGACTAAGGATTGAGCTAACCACCAATGCAAACGATCAGTGATTTAATTAATCACGCCTATATAATGGAAACTTTCTAAATATCCTAGAAAAAAGTGTTCAGAGAGCTTCCAGATTGGAAAATGCACCCACGTGCCAAGAGGGTAGTGTAGCCCAAGCTCTGTGGGAACAGAAATGCCTTTATTCAGAACACAGGTGGACCTCACTATATATACCTTTTCATCTGGCTGTTCATTTGTATCATTTATAATATCCTTTATAATAAATAATGAAATTATTTCCCTGAATTCTTTCAGCCATTATAGAAAATTATCCATCCCGAGAAGGAGGGGGTATTATGAACCAACAATGTGTAGCCAAGTCAGACAGAAATGTGGGTAAACTGGAACCCACTCTTTGTGATTGGTGTGTGACATCCAGGAGAGTCAGGAACTGGGCTCTTCACTCGGGCCTGTGATAACTCTGTCTAGTTAGTGTCAGAACTGAATTAAGTTAAAGGATACCCAGTTGCTATCTTCAGAGAACTGGAGAATTGTTTGGTATGGAAAATTACCCACTTGGTATCCTAAATGTTTTGCGTGTAAACAGATCATGGCAGCCACTTACACGAATGGAATTAGTTGAGTTGTCCCACCTGGGTTATACTGAAAAAGTTCTCCATAGGAAAGAGGGAAACCATTAGTACAAAATGATGGGGAAGCAATACTAAGTAGGCAAATAAGAGAGATGTCACAGCAGATGCCATGGCATCACCATTGGCAAATTATCATTAAAGAAACTGAGAATTAAAGAGATTAAAGGGTCTTGTTCAAAATCACATAAGTAGGAAGGATTGGAGCCAAAATCAAACCTAGGCCTCTGTCTCCAGAACCAGTGCTCATCACTGCTGTGCCTAATTATTGATATAGCACCTGACTTTTCTCAGGACTGTGTTATCCTGGTGCTCTTAATTTTTTTAGTAACTCAAAAAGTTTTCATCATATAGTAGTTTTGGGTTTGTTTTTTTTTTTTTTTTGCTTTTCTATCGGAAATATTTTCCTTTGTTTGATGAATTTGCCAAACATGGGCCTCATGTCTCACTGGAAAGGGTGAATATGCCAGAAAGTCAATTTGACACCTATGGCTACAGCCAGAGCTTAAGAATGAGAGCTAAACTCTAACACATACTCACTCAGATTTTAAATAGGAGCTAGTGGTCTGTGAAGAGATCTCTGAGATGTCTTTCTAGCAGCGTGGGTGGTTGTAGCAAGGTTCTGTTCTCAAGGAGAACAATTGCTAGCAATGTACTAACTCTCCAGTGCTTGGCGTGTCATGGTGTGAGTGGTGCAAACTAGAGGTTCTAGGGCCGGGCTGTGGCAGAAAGTGGGAACTTCATAGACCTGCTGTGTGAACTTGGGTGCTATTCTTACCAAGTAGCAGTTCAGTCTCTTGTCTAGCCCTTCGTGATTCAGGAATTACCCAATATCTTTCCAACAAATCATTTTCTGCTTAAATCAACTGGAGTTGGTTTCTGTTGCTAGAAACTCAGAACCATGATATACACGCAGAAAGAATAGCATGCCTTTGTATTCTCTCCTCTGGTACCAAAGAACTAGAACCTCCCTGAATATGGTTAATTATTATTGTTGCCTTAGTAGCTCTTCCTACCTCTCCCTATCCCACTTCTTCTCTAACAACATATTCTAGACACTTTGCTATTCTAGGATAAAATTCTCTGCCTTCAGAAATACTACAGCTTCCCTCCCATCTGTTCCAGTCTCTTCCAGTTCTTCTGAAAACACCTGCTTTATTTAATTCCCTCCCGGGTTTCCCTCTCTTCTGGGAGTCAGTATTCTCTTGCATGCTCTCCACACTTTCATTCTAGGTTACATGGTCTTTTTAAAAAATGTAATTAAAAATAACTTTGAATCTGACTTCCCCAAGTTCAAATACAAACCCATAGTGACAACGAGAATAGACCTGGCCTTGAATACCTTCAAGGAACTCAACCCCAAGTTTATTACAAAGGATGTGACTGGGATCCATGGCTGTCTTCCCTAGAGAATTATAATGAATGCTCTTTCAGATAAAGGTTTGCTCCCAATAAATATGGAAGCTTTGGGGCCAAAGCCTCTGAAAGAAGCTTGCAGGTGATCTGACCAACCTTGTAATGGATTTGATGTGAAACACTGTGTTTATTTGCTGTTTCATGAAATAGGCCCTGCTCAGCTTTGAGGGGCTGCTTCAGGCAATGTAAGCCAGCTGGAGAAGGCAGGGAAGAACTGTTCTGAAGAAGAGATTTTGGGGGTGCCTTGGTACTTCACCCTCCTGACTGAGCATATCCCCTGAAACTTGCATGCTCTAAAAGCCAGGCTTGATTGGGTCACTTTAACATAATTTAATGCTTTTTTTTTTTTTAAAGAAAAGAAAGATGAAAAGTTGTCCAGAAGGAATATTGAGCTCAAGGTATTTAAAGAAATTATTCTTTGAGGATGCAGATCACTATCTCAGCCTCCACAATTCATTTAATGAAATGAGATTAGCATTTCAATATAATACTTATTTTTTCTCCCACTTCACTTTGACTCTGTTTTTTTAAGAACAAAAAGGGGTGAGGGAGGGGCAGAAAAGAGAAAACTGAAATGCTAACCTCATGCTATTGAATGAAGGGAAATATTCTCTAGTTCTTGCAAAGACCTGTGCATGCTATTTAGACAATTAGCTTTCTCTTTCTGCTCTTAGCAAGGGAATCAAAGACTCTCAAGCTATACACTAACCAGAAGGACATATTGTTTTTCATTAGGTTTAATGGCTTCCCTTGTAGAGATCCAACCAGTCCATCCTAAAGGAAATCAGTCCTGAATATTCATTGGAAGGCCTGATGCTGAAGCTGAAACTCCAATACTTTGGCCACCTGATGCAAAAAACTGATTCACTGGAAAAGACCCTGGGCCTGGGAAAGATTGAAGGCGGGAGGAGAAGGGGACGAAAGAGGATGAGGTAGCTGGATGGCATCACTGACTCAAGGGACATGAGTTTGAGTAAACTATGGGAATTGGCAGTGGACAGAGAAGCCTGGCGTGCTACAGTCCATGGGATCTCAAACAGTCAGACACAACTGAGCGACTGAACTGAACTGAACTTGTAGCTAAGTCAGTAAAGAATCTGCCTGCAATGCAGCAGACTCGAATTCGACCCCTGGGTCAGGAAGATCCTCTGGAGAAGGGAATGGCATCCCACTCTAATATTCTTGCCTGGAAAATCCCATGGACACAGGAGCCTGGCAGGCAATAGTCCATGGGGTCATAAGAGTTGGACACGACTTAGCGACTAAACTACCATCGAATATAGTTCCATGTGCAATGCAGTAGGACCCTGTTGTTTATCCATTCTATAGATACTAGTTTGCATCTACTAGCCCTAAACTCCCAATCTTTCCCTCTCCCATTCCCCTCACCCTTAGCAAACATGTTGTCCTCTATGTCTGTCAGTCTTCCTAACAATAGTTTTGAAGCAAACCAGTTTATAGAAAACCTCACCACTCTTTCTCCCCACTTGCCAGGGTCATAGTGACATTGTACACTGTGCTGATTAAAACTAGGAGCCTGGAGGGGCAGAGCAGGCAAGACATTGTGCAGGAAATTCACGCTCCATTGCTCTGCAAGGTGAGACAAAAACAACATCAGGCCATTCCAAAAAACGTATCTTCTTGTCTTTATTCCTATGTAGGACTCCACACACTACCTTAGGACAAATATTCTCATAGCATAACTATGTCCTTTAGCAGACATGGCCATCTTTCAATCTTGCCAGCCCATTTCCAGTCAATAAGTGACCGGATCTCTGATGCAAGAGCAGGACACTTCTAGGTTTGATAGGCAGGTTAAATGCAGGTTCCTGCACTTTGTCTCTGAATATGCCCCCAGAATTTTTTCCTATTTTGAAATCAAAGCAATTATAGACTTTGCATAACATCCCATTTTTAGAGCCTAAGAAATGAAATATTTGGTCTGTAACTGTCTAGTTTCCTATCCACCACACCCCCTATCCCCAATGAGTGTGGGTTTGTTAAAAAAAGCAATCATAATTCCATTGTCATTTAAATACAAAGATATTTATTGCTCTTAACTACAGTTGTCATGAGGATAGTAGGAATTCCCTTTGCAGTAGCTTGGCCCCGGGCAGTCAGTCTCTCTTTTTATCTTACCACTTGTTGCAGAGTCGAGAAGAGGTCTCACATCTGGGCATGGGGAGGCAGGTGTCCAAAGAGAATTCAGAGGCTGGAGTTCTGATGATGAGCTGAAACACTGACTGAGGATCCTGTACATGGGTGATTCCACTGGTCTTTTGGTGAGAGTCAGATTTACAGTTTCTTCAGGTAGTCCCCAGAAGATTGCTCTTTGATCAGTCTAAGTATGTTTTACAATTGCTCCTCCAGTGCCAAGGAAGGACAGTGTGGTCCTTGAGCAGCAGGGGAAAAGCCTGAGCTTGGCTCTGCCATCTGCTGTCTCAATCAATGTCACAAGATTCTGTAGGAGGAAAGGAGTTAAGGTTACCAAAAAATGTTGAGGGATTTGAGTGGAAAAATGCGTCCCCGTGTTCTATTTTTGTTTTGTTTTTTGCTGACACACTTTCCTGGTAATGTATTAGATCCCTATCCCCATCACAAAGAGGGTTCAACTAGTTACCCACGCCTGCTGGCATAGGGTAGGCACACGCTGAGCCAGTCCGTGTAGCACATGTGCAGACCCGGACATCTAAGGGCATCACAGACCTGTTGTTGCTCAATCTTGGGTGGCTGAATGCCACTTGTCCCTCTAAGAAGTTGCGAGACGCCAACAGCTCGGGGGTTGCATAACCAGTTAGCATGCCAGAGTCTCATTTGTTATCAGAATTAACCTGATAAATCACTCCATGGCCATGCACCACCACCCACGGAATCAAGGAGGCTATCAATCTGCCAATCCTGTTCATGTATTAGATGGACAACCAGAGCTATTTCCCTGTACACAGGAGGCAGGGAGAGTGCCAGTCTAGCTTATGACAGTTCACATGGCACTTTCACACTCATGTATGCATGTGTGAGTGGAGTATATGTTTAAGCCACAAGGACTACTGTGTATCCCCTTACATTTAGCAAAACAAGCAAGTTGTTCACTGTCTCTAAAGCAAATGTCCCCAGAGTCACAGAGGTTATCTTGTACTTGGATGAAGACATATGCTCAGAAACTTGCTAAGAGAATTCCCTCTCTGTTATTTTATTTATCAACAAAATAAATAAATAAATACATGTATGGCTTTCATGCCACCATTTCTCGTTCACTCCTCATCTTTGGAAAACTCTTCTGAACAAAAGACCCCAACTGTATCCAATTTTAATGGAATATTTCAACCAATCAACCACCAAGTATAATAGCAGCCAGTCAATTAATTAAGGGACAAACCAAGCACAGATTCATCAGAGCCAGTATTTTGCTTCCTAATTAGTACTCATAATCACTGTGCTGGGTGTTTTTCCTCCAAATTCATCAAGGTCTGATTTAATTGTCACAAAATCCTGAATAGAAAATTATTGGATGTTCCATGCATTTTGGCTAAAAGCAGGAATGATGAGGCTTGCTTTCTTATTTAGAAGAGGGTCATCAAAGTTTCTGGTCACTTTTAGAAAAAATTTTTGGCAATTCCTATGGTCTAGCTTTCCAAGTCATAAACTGGAGGGATGTATTGTGTGGAGGCCATTCATTTTTCTTCCTAATGAGTACATGCATTGCTGATTTCCCAATTACAGCTGTAGCATGTTGGGCAAAAAAGGGAGTATTACTCACTCACGTTTCTCAAAGACCACATCTTTTGTGAGAGCCTCTGGTGAAATGAATTTGCTCCTAATCAAATATATCTTTTCTAATGTTCAATGATGAGTATATAAATTCATCATTTGATGTGATATATGAAGAATTATGAGCTTTCCTCATAGCTCAGTTGGTAAAGAATCTGCCTGCAATGCAGGAGACCCCAGTTCAATTCCTATGTTGGGAAGATCCCCTGGAGTATGGATAGGCTATTCAGTATTCTTGGACTCCACTTGTGGCTCAGCTGATAAAGAATCTGCCTGCAGTGCAGGAGACCTGAGTTTGATCCGTGGGCTGGGAAGATCTTCTGGAGAAGGGAAGGGCCACCCACTCCAGTATTCTGGCCTGGAGAATTCCATGGATCATATAGTTCATGGGGTCGCAAAGAGTCAGACACGACTGAGTGACTTTCACTTTCATGAATTATGGATAAATGCTTTTGATATTTTTTGTTTTTGCTTGTTTTGTTTTGTCTCTTGGTGGTTTAGTTGCTAAGTCACATCTGACTCTTGCAATCCTATGAACTGTAGCCCACCAGGCTCCCCTCTCCATGGGATTTTCTAGGCAAGAATACTGGGGCGGTGGGGGGTGGGTGGAGGTAGTTGCCATTTCCTTCTCCAGGGAATCTTTCCAACCCAGGTCTCCTGTACTGCAGGTGAATTCTTTACCAACTGAGTCACCAGGGAAGCCTGTTTTGTCTCTTAGGAAAGGAAAATGGAAAACTTAGAAAGACATAGCGTCTATCTCCATTGTCATAGATTTGCCACTCCATGATCAGCTGCTGCCTCCTGGTCCCAAGATCTCCCTGGGCAGGTAGAGGGTAGGAGCTTCATACCTTCTCTGTTTCCATTCCTACCACTTCCCTGAACCCCAATTCTTTCTCCATTTTGCAGCCAAGGTGCAAAATCTTTACAAACTATATATGATCATGTCTCAGCTGAAGAGCTTTCCATGGCTCCCATGATATTGAAGCCAAATCCAACCTCTCCACCCTGACACTGAATTAAACCTCAGAGAGAGAGTTTTGGGTGAAGTAGACTAATGCCTGCAGTAGGCTAATGCCCTCAATCTATATATCCCAACCTGGAAAGGGAAGTGAGAAGTTTTGTAATAATGGTTCAAAGAGAACATGATTAGCTCGTGGAAATTCTTCTGATTGATCTATGGGAGTAAGTGGGAGTCAGCATCATCAGTCTTCCGGCTCCAACCGGTCTGGGCTCTACTTGCATATGGGGAGCATAGCATTAACTTCTCCCACCTGGTGGTTTCAGTATCTGCGCCATAACTCATAATGTTTTATGTATAATATGAGGGGAATCCAGGACCCTGCCCCATGGCTGCACTTTTGCCTCTTTTGACTGCTTCTCCCTTGTCTCTGCATCCCTTCTTTCCTAATTAGCAACTGTTTGGAGCAGGGAAAGTCATGCAGGCTGAATGAAGCCTATCTCCCGTAAGCAAAGAATGGGGAGACACAAGAAGGCTTCTATGCCCATAGAGTCCTTGTTGGTATCAGTATTTAGAATAACAGCATAAATTCTTTTGGCCTAAAATGCCCTAAATGATACATTTTTTATGACTTCCCTGACCTTACACTGCTAGCCGAACTTCCCTCTCAGTTCAGTCTCTCAGCTCAGTCATGTCCAATTCTTTGCGACCCATGGACTGCAACATGCCAGCTTCCCTGTCCATCACCTACTCCTGAACTTGCTCAACTCATGTCCATTGAGTCAGTGATGCCATCCAACCATCTCATCCTCTTTTGTTCCCTTCTCCTCCTGCCTTCAATCTTTTCCAGCATCAGGGTCTTTTCCAATGAGTCAGTTCTTCACATCAGGTGGCCAAAGTATTGGAGTTTCAGCTTCAGCATCAGTCCTTCCAATGAATATTCAGGAACAATTTCCTTTAGGATGGACTGGTTGTATCTCCTTGCAGTCCAAGGGACACTCAAGAGTCTTCTCCAATGCCATAGTTCAAAAGCATCAGTTCTTTGATGCTCAGCTTTCTTTATGGTCCAAGTCTTACACCCATACATGACTACTGAAAAAAACCATAAATTTGGCTAAATGGACCTTTGTTGTTAATGTCTCTGCTTTTTAATATGCTATCCAGGTTTGTCATAGCTTTTCTTCCAAGGAACAAGTGTCTTTTAACTTCATGGCTGCAGTCACCATCTGCAGTGATTTTTGGAGCCCAAGAAAATAAAGTCTGTCAATGTTTCCGTATGTATTTTCCATGAAGTGATGGGACCATAGGCCATGATCTTCGTTTTCTGAATGTTGAGTTTTAAGCCAGCTTTTTCACTCTCCTCTGTCACTTTCATCAAGAGGCCCTTTAGTTCCTCTTTGCTTTCTGCCATAAGGGTGGTGTCATCCTTCCCTCTACTCTTCACCCAAAAATGCGTGTACACACACATGCACATACCCTGCTTCCAGCTTCCAGCCGAAAGCAGTTGATAGAGAGGAAAGTCATTGGGCGATAAAAGGCCTTCTAAAATGCCCTTTCCTATAGCTCTACTGCCCTTTCCCAGAAATTTCTCCCTAAAACTTGGGTGTACAGAATTATATTAATCATAATTTTTTACTTAGGAAACACTCTTTACATTGATACCAGTTTGAAAATTAAAATGTTGACAATAACTTAACACCTACCTGTGAGATTCTCCATTATTCTGATCTCCTGCTTCCTTCTCCCCAAAGGAAATTCCATCAGAATCTTGAGCTGATCTTTCATCTTCTCTCCTTCTTTACTTCCTCTTTTTCTTCCCTCATTACTTCTATCACATCTTTATGTTAAAATATTAACATATATATTATCTAATTATAGTTAATTTTATTGATTAACATGGTAGCTGAATATAATCTTTTGTAGTTTTTCTCTCTTTTTTTGGATTTCTTTTTCTCTTTTCTTACTTTTTTCCACTTAAAATTATATTGTTCAGAGTCACCTGTCTGTTTGTAAGTAGCCACACTGCACTCTTTTTGACAGGCATATAATATGCTGCTGAGTGAATATACCACAATGAATTTACCCATTCTTCTTTCAATTGGCATTTGATGACTGCTTCCAAGTTTTTGTTGTTATGTGGTCAGAGCCAGTCTGAACATTCTTGGTTTCCTGTTGCACAAGACTTTCTGCTATATGTCCTAGGATGGGGAGTGTGCTGAGTTGTCACTATGTAAATGTTAACTTTATACTGTAATGGCTACCCAGAGTTACACCACTAATTTATTAAAAAAATTAATTGCTCCTTCTTGCCTGGAGAATCCCAGGGATGGGGGGAGCCTGGTGGGCTTCCGTCTCTGGGGTCGCACAGAGTCGGACACGACTGAAGAGACTTGGCAGCAGCAGCAGCAGCAATATATAAGGCCATCCTATGGCCATATGCTCTCCAGGGACAGAAACCAACATGCTCCACAGTGCTGTCTTTGATGTGTGCTGTTGCAGTGGTGTAAAGCTCCATCTTCTATATAGTCCCCAATCATCAGTAAACATAAGTGAAGGTGAATTCTTCCTGTTATTCACTATATTAAGTCCTACTAAAATGTCAGGTCTCAACTTAAATGTATTGCCTCATATTGGGCCCCTTTTTAAAAAATAATCTCACCAATTCAAATCGGTCCTCTAAACTTTCCCTCCTCTAGATATCTGTGGGCAATTTGTTTTTGGCAATGAAGACATCTCAGTACTATCTTCTTTGCCAGGAAAAGTCCCCTTTATATAACCCTAAAGGTATGGTGAGTAAGTTAAATAAAATGTGCCACCAAATGATTTCAGAAATGAGAAAACTCTTAGAAATTATTTAATCAAATCCTCTTGTATTAATTTGAAAGTGAAAGAAACCCTATTAAAACTGACTTTAGGACAAAAGGAACAGCCATCAGTCAATGTAACTAGCATTTTCAGGTCTGGATGGATGAAGGTATTCAAACAAAGTTGACTCTCAATGATCATCATTCAGCTTTGCTTTTGCCCATCTTTGTTCTCTTGTATTGCAGTTTTTTCTGTATTGCCAGGCAAAGTAACCTGGCACCTCAACTTCCCATCATCAATTTTGTAACTCCAGAGACAGAAGAATTCTTTCTCAACATCTGTATGAAAAACACCAGGAAATAATAATAGAAAGTAGCTTAGTTAGCATGTGTTGGATATTTGCTTTATGCTCTTAGCTTTACGCTCATTCTTGCATTAAATTATACAATTCTGAGGAAGCCACTATTAATAACTCTACTTAAAAACTGAGATTTAGAGAAGTTATGTAAGCTGTCCAAATTCACACAGCTAGCAAGAGGCAGAGCTAGATTTAGAAACCAGGCAGTTTCACTGGCTCCACCTGGGTCAGGTTTCTTGTATTCCGTACTGGCTGGGGCTTAGGGCATGATGATTGACCCATCCTTTTCCTCCTGTGTATTCTCGAGGCCAAAGGTGCATAGTTGTCTCTCCATATCAGTAGGGGATTGGTCCCAGGACCCCCAAGGATATTAACATTTGGGGATGCTCAAGTTCCTTGTATGAATCTGCATACAAGGCAAGGAATCTGCATATAACCTAAGGTACATCCTCGTTTGTATTGTAAATCATCTTGATTTTACTTATAATACCTAATAATATGTAAATAATTGTAAGTGCATGTAAATGTTCTGTAAATAACTGCCTGTGTGAGAATTCAAGCTCTGCTTTTTGAAACCTGACATTTTTTTTTCCCCCTAAATATTTTGGATCTGCCTTTGGGTTGGTTGAATCTCCAGATGCCAAATCCATGGATACAGAGGACCTGCTGGTGTGTATAGATGACCACTGGTGCCCATGGAAAAAGGATGCAGTATTCCTCCCATTCAGTCCCCACCAAAGGGGGGGATGTTATCAAAACAAAAAAGGGTCAGAGGACATTCTGGGAAAGACAAAATAGCAATAGCCATCACAGCCCACCACATCTGTCATCGGACAGGCATGAGGACCTGCATTCTGGAGAGGGGAGTGTCTTTTCCAGGATTAAAAGTCACAGGGATGTCATAGTAAAGACACCAAGTGGGATACCCTGACTTCTTTGCATGGTTTCTCCTCTGGGCTCCCCAGACTTGTAAAAGAATGGAGAACTGCATTCCCAAGGCCATAGGTATGAGAAAAACCCTTCCATCCCCCAGGCTCTGTGCACAGAGCCTGCAAATCTATTGCTGTGTATGCTGGTCTGAGTTAACCATGAAGAGTCTACAACACACAGTTTGAAGAGGCTGTTTCCTGGCCCCTACGCTGAAGTATCTGTAAAATTATTAATGATTCCCCGCCACTTCCATGGCAACAGCAAGAGCACTGACCATCAAGGGCTCCTGCAGAAATAGGTGGGCTCTAGACTCCACTGTTTGCCTGAGCAGTGTCTGATGTGTTGCTGTGCCTGTCACTTGCTATTTTAGATGAATCCATACCTTCCAGCATCAAACTAGATTGAATTTCCATAAAAAAGTAATCCTTTCCTCGGCTTGTCAGAAGCCCTGCCTGAAGTTAGCAGCAAATGTAATCTGCTCTTACACGAGACTTTCCCTTTGATACATGTGGTAGTTGATAAAGACAGTGATTCACTCCAAGTCTTTGCATCTCTCTTCCCACATCATGCTCCTCCTCCCACCTCCACCTTCATTTCACTAGCTACCAAGGCAACCCTGGCTGATTTGGATTAAAATTATATATATATGGATGGGTTCTAGTACCTCTTTCTATGTTGGATCTTGGAATCCTGAGACAGTAGTTTTCCCCATAATTGAGCTCTACAGTTGAGTTTAGCAAACTTCCTACCAGCAAACAGTCTTCTCTGACTTTCCCTTGGGCTCAGAGAAGCCTGTTCTGGAAGGAGCACAGATGGCCTGCAGTGAAGTGAAAAAGAAGAGCTCTGGCCAGAAAGCCAGAAGATATGATTTCTGACCCTGGCATTGCTTCCATTGTCTCACTGCTCTTCCTTTCTGAGTCTTTGGTCTCCATACAATGGAGACCTCAACCCCCTTGAGCATGAAGGATATTGAGGCAAGCAACAGGGCTCTGCAAATTGAAAGGGTGGGTTTGTAAATTGTGTGTGTCAGCCTGGCCTGAGGAAATTTATGGCATGTCACACTGTTCTTGGTTTGAGCCAAGAAAAATTTTCCAGAGGACAAAACTTGCAAATATTTTGATTTGCAGTCTGGGTTTCATGCTGGCCTTTCTGAATAGTCTGCATTATTTTGTTACATTCCTCCAGACCCAACCTCCAAGGGGAAACCTATCTAACATCAACTGCCTTAAGATCTAAGATTAGGTATATTATTTCAGAATAAGACTTTATTTAGCTGTAAATGTGAGCATTTAGGATTAGCTCCCTATCCTCATTTAAATCCAATTCCTTGTGAAAACAGCCAGGAGAAAGATTTATGGCTGAGGGTATCTCGTGGGAAGATTTACTCTGAAAGTTCAGGGTTGGGGCAGATGCTGACAAAGTCACAATGCTGATTTGGAATAAGAACTTGGCTTGCAAAGGAGTTTTCAACATGAATAAATCCATATTCCATGAGGCCCAATGACATTGTTCTAAACTGCAGCTTTATTTTATATGTCAGTATTCACGTGAGTCCTCTCACAGACATGGTTGCCAGACTGCAGGGAGCAATGGATTTAATATTCCTTCACCCAGTGTTAGATACTTTTCAAGTATGTACCTGCCATGTGCCAGGGTCTGTGTCAGATTCCGGACCTATACCACTGAGCAAGACAAACAAGGTCCCTGTTCATTTGGAGCTGTGGTAGGATGAATAATGGGCCCCCAGAGATGTGTCCAAACCCCTGAAATTCATGAACATTACTTATACAGCAAAGGGGACTTTGCAGGTTTGATTAAGTTAGGGATCTTGTGCTAAACAGATTTTCCTGCATTACCTAGTGGACTCAATATAATCACGTTATAGCCACATGTTCCGGGAAAAAACTCACTCAGAAGGACAATGCAGATAATGGAGTGTGGTTTATTACACCAGCGGACCCAAGGCAGAGTCTCCTTTTAGCCAAGGACCCCGACCAGTTTTTGTGAAAACCTTATATATCCTAAGTGTACGTGCTCAAACCCACCTCCTCAAATTCTCTGAAACTAGTCTGAACAAAGGAAAAGAAAGATGAAATCAAAGTTAACCTGTGATTCATATGCATTAACCCCGTGTCCTTAGCCTAGGTAGTTAACAGTGGTCAATTATCAATAGGCCTGTGGTCATACCCCAATAAGCATAATAGATTTATGATTCTATTTGGTTACATAGATAATTAAGGTATTCTTTTAGGCGATGGAGAATCTAGGTATGAGCCCTGGGGCTCTTCTATCGGGGCAGGGGCGGTCGGGGGGGGGTGTCTGGTTTTCCAGTTGGTATGTCATTTCCATAGATACTGGGCATATAGCTCAAAATCCACAGTCCGGCCCAAGATGGAGTCCTGCTTTTCAGGTGGAGCCTGTTCTGTCTGTTTCCTCCTTCAATCACAATGGTCCTTAAAAGAGAGAAGAATAATTAGTAGGAGATATGACAATGAAAATCAAAGAATGGGATGATGCAAGGAAGGGCCCGTGAATCGAGGACTGTAGGTGATTTCCAGAAGTTGAATCAACAAGGAAATGGAGCCTTCTCTGAAGTTTCCAGAAGAAATGCAGCCTTGGTTTTAGACTTCTGACTTCTACTGCTGCTGCTAAGTCACTTTAGTCGTGTCCGACTCTGTGGGACCCCAGAGACAGCAGCCTACCAGGCTCCTCCATCTATGGGATGTTCCAGGCAAGAGTACTGGAGTGGATTGCCATTGCCTTCTCCGTTCTGACTTTTAGACCTGTAAAAACAAACAAACAAACAACAACTATGTTATTTTAAACAACTAAATTGTGGTAATCTATTATAGCAGCAATAGGAAACTGATATGGGAGCTTACATTTCAGATGGGGGTGATAGATAACAAGCAAATCAGTATTTCTCAACAGGTACATCTGTGGAGGGAAGTATGAAATTCACAATGGAGTCTAATATACGCTTTCTGCTTCTGTAACTCAGCTTGCCGCTTGCATGATCGTATAGATCAGATCACATAGTTTCGAGGAAGTGGAAACTTACAACAATGCTAGAAACTGAAGCTTTTCTCACTCATCCTTGCCCCTGCTCTTGCAATTACCCAGCCCCTGAAATCTTGCTTAACCATGCTTGTCCCTGTAAAGGTCAGGCATTCCCCCACCCTCTCCTAACTGTTGTTCCTGTGCACGCACAGCCTCTGGTTTAAACCCGCCTATTAACAGTCAGTATTGCCCACTACAGTCTGAGGTCATGCACTGCCTATAAAAAACTTGTGACCCCACTGCTTGGGGCTCAGAGCTTGGAGTGCCAACTCCATTGGGCCTGCTGGTGTAATAAATCAGAGTTCTCCAACTCTATGAGCGTCACTTGATTTCTTGATGGCCAGTTTGTGCAACATATCCACTAAATGCCAGGCATATCTCTCATCATCCTGTTAGTCAAAACTGTCCCGCATATTTCTATATACCTTCACAGGTGGCTGTGTGCCCCTGGCTGTGAACCGCTGATTTGGACTGCACAAAGTGTCAAGGAGATGCTGAGTGACCTGGTATAGAAATTGGACTTCTGCTCTCCTGTGGACTCAAAGTACTCTGGGAGAGTCCCTCTGAGGAGGTGAGACCTGAGCTAAGACAGCATGATGGGAAGCAGGCTAGTGACAGTCTGGGGAGGTTGCAACAGGCTCAGAAAAATATCATCCTACATAAAGGCCCTGAGGCAGGAATATATGTTGTATGTTGGAAGAACAAATACAAGGAAGGGAATTGCAATAGAGTGGATGTTTATGTCCCACCCAAATTCATATCAGTTCGTTCACTCAGTCATGTCTGTCTCTTTGCGACCCCATGGACTGCAGCATGCCAGACTTCCCTGTACATTGCCAAGTCCCAGAGTTGAATCAACTCATGTCCCTTGAGTTGGTGATGCCATCCAATCATCTCATCCTCTGTCATCCCCTTCTCCACCTGCCTTTAAGTTTTCCCAGCATCAGGGTCTTTTCCAATGAGTCAGTTCTTTGCATCAGTGGCCAAAGTATTGGAGTTTAAGCTTCAGCATTAGTCCTTCCAATGAATATTCAGAGTTGAGTTCCTTTAGGATGGATTGGTTGGATCTCCTTGCAGTCCAAGTGACTCTCAAGAGTCTTCTCCAACACCACAGTTCAGAAGCATCAATTCTTTGGTACTCAGCTTTCTTTATAGTCTAACTCTCACATCCATATGTGACTACTGGAAAAAAAAACATATTTTTGACTAGATGGACTTTTGTTTACAAAGTAATTCATATGTTGAATCCTAATTCCCAAAATGTTTGTATTAGGGGATGGAGACTTTGGAGGTGATGGGGTCGTGAGAGTTACACTCTTATTAACAGAATTTAGTACCTTTATAAAAGAGACCCCAGGGAGCATTTTGACTCATTTTTCTATGTGAGAGCACAGTGGATAAATGACTATTAATTAGGAAGCAGGTCCTCTCCAGACACCAAATCTGACAGCTCATGATCTTGGATTTCTCAGATTCCAGAATAATGAGATGACTATTTATATAAGCCACATAGTTTATGGTATTTTTATTGTAGCAGCTTGAGCAAACTAAGATAAGTAGATTGCCTAGAACAAGGAGAGAGAGGTTGGAGGTGAGACCAGGAAGGAGCCAGAGCTTTCTATGTAGGTGAGTAAGCCATGATAAAGAATATGATTTTTATTTCAAGTGGTAAGACACATTAGCTTGATCTGTTCATCAGATAGTTTGTTTTTGATGCACAAACTATGATGGGTTGCTAGCAGAGGTAAGCCAAAGGAAACATGGGAGTGGATGAAATAAAAGGAAAAAGGAAAAAAAAGGGAAAAAAAGGAAAGAAAAAAAATCAAGTTGTTTCCTATTTGATTATTTAAAAAACAGTTTTTATGCTATTGCTGAAGATATTTTCTTATTCTGTAGAGTGCTCTACAGTTTAAAAAAAGTTTGCCCGTCTTAAGTCAGTGGAGTTTTCCCAAATCTTATGAAGTGCACAGGGTTGCCTACGTTTTCCATAGAAGAAACACCTGTCCATGAGAATAGGTCCACAGTCCCATATCCATTAATTGGTAGAAATGGGCCTCATAGCTACTGTGTAGCTAGTGCTGCTTCTGTAAAAGTATGAAGAGTTGGAAATCCTCCTAATGAAGATCTTCATTTCAGTTCAGTTCACTTCAGTCGCTCAGTTGTGTCCGACTCTTTGCAACCCCATGAATCACAGCACGCCAGGCCTCCCTGTCCATCACCGACTCCCGGAGTTCACTCAGACTCATGTCCATTGAGTCCGTGATGCTGTCCAGCCATCTCCTCCTCTGTCATCCCCTTCTCCTCCTGTCCCCAATCCCTCCCAGCATCAGAGTCTTT
>SJXQ01011049.1:121526-194734 GCA_006408695.1 Aepyceros melampus | reverse complement strand
TAGAATTTTCCACGGTTTATTGTGATCCACACAGTCAAAGGCTTTGGCATAGTCAGTAAAGCATCCCTACAAATTTTTGTCTGTTTCACCTTGGTCACATTATGTAACATAGTTAAATCTCTGTACTCTCATCTTTGACTCTCAATGAGAATCATTGTGGCCACATTTCAGAGGTCTTTGGTGAGAATTAAACAAAATAGTCCGTAAACACACAATGTAAGTACCAAAACATTGTTGGTCTGATGACCATAATCTTGTTGAAAAATATTGTGTTTGCCCCAAACTCAAGTTTGTTGGATACATTTTCTTTTGATTCTTGTCTTTTTTAAAAAAATATTTATTTATTTTTGATTGCACTGGGTTTTTGTTGCTGTGTGGGCTTTCTCTAGTTGCGGTGAGAGGGGGCTGCCTCCGAGTTGTGGTGGGCAGGCTTCTCATTGCGATGGCTTCTTTTGCTGCAAAGTACAGGCTCTAGGGTGCACAGGCTTCAGTAGTCGCTGCATGTGGGCTCAGTAGGTGCATTATGTGGGCTCTAGAAAGCGGACTCAGTAGTTGTGGAGCACAGGGCTCAGCCACCCCACCACATGTGGAAACCTCCCAGACCAGGGATTGAACTGGTTGGTGTCCCCAGTATTGGCAGGCAGATTCTTACCCACTGGATCACCAGGGAAGTCCCTCAGTTCTTGTCTTTTATATGGCTTCCCTATGAATTTTAAACGCAATTTTCCTGGTAAAAAGAGACCTTCAGTTTTTGTGTCATGACATGGAGCTACCCTGCAAACTGAATTTTTCCCCTCTGCGAGTCTAGCTTATGATAGTTAGTTGCCTTTGTTTTCCTGTGTGTACTTGTGTGCTTAGTCATTTAGTCGTGTCCGCCTCTGTGCCACCCCATGGACTGTAGCTCGCCAGGCTCCTCTGTCCATGGGGATTCTCCAGGCAAGAATAGTGGAGTGGGTTGCCATGCCCTCCTCTAGGGGTTCTTCCCAACCCAGGGATTGAACCCAGGTCTCCCACACTGCAGGAGATTCTTTACCATCTGAGCCACTAGGGAAGCCCTGTTTTCCTAGGAAGCAGCAAATGAGAATATGGTATGGTCCCTGGACCTTTGTTTCTTGTACATTATTCTATTCAAAGCCATTTGGGAATTCATCTCTTAATAAGAAATCTGTGAATTTGTTAATGATTTATGTATGGTTTGGTTACAAATTTAAAATTAAAAAATTTTTATTTGCTTATTTATTTTTGGCTGCTCTGGATCTTTGTTGCTGTGCATGGGCTTTCTCTAGCTGTGGCAAGTGGGGCTACTCAATTGCAGTGTGCGGGCTTCTCATTACAGTGACTGCTCTTAACTGCGGAGCATGGGCCCTGGGGCACACAGGCTTCAGTAGTTGAGGTGGGAGGACTCTAGAGCCTGCGAACTTCTGTAGTCCTGGCTCGCAGGCTCAGTAGTTGTGGCTCACGGGCTTAGTTGCCCTACAGCATGTGAAATCTTCCCGGACCAGGAATCAAACCCCTTATCCCCTGCATTGGCAGGTGTATTCTTAACTACTGGACCACCAGGGTGGTCCCACTGATTTCTGTCTGGGTCCAAATCTTGCTGACTAAAGGGACTCACCATGCTTGAAAAAGAAGTCATCAGTCAATGAAAATGTTTTTAGTGAAGGAACCAGATGGTGTGCTTGTGTAAGGATGGTAAAGTTCTTTTTAAATGCCTCAGAAACTCATGAAAAATAAATGGTACACTTTTTAAAAAATCCACACTTCTTGCAAGATGTGGTGAGCAGGAATTTTTACATTATGTTAGTGAGTATGTAAATTGGCATGGTGTTTTTGAACAATAATTTGGTATTTTGTAGTAATAGCTTTAAAGATGTTCATTTCACTTTCAGAAATCTGCCCTAAAGACAAAAAACAAGCAAAGCTTTAGCTAAACAGATGCACATTATAGCATTATTGATGACCAGAAAGTTAGAAATGACCAATGTGTGAATAGTAGAGGATTGTTTAGATAAATGATTGTATTTATAGTAAGATTAACTACAGTTATCCACTAAAAATATTGGTTTAGGAGATGACTTGGGAAAATATAATAAAATGATAGTGGAAAAAGAAAATCAAAATACGGAACTATCCATACTATAATCTGTCTATCTATCTGCAAATTATATACACATATAAATACACTATTTCCTCCCTATTTCCAATTCTGTCTTCATGTTCTAACAGAATTTTATGCAACACTACGGAGCTATATCTTGCCTCCAGGAGGTCATATAATCAAGAATGGATTGCACTTAACCAAAGCATCTCTACTACTGTTAGAAAGAATTTGTCATGTTCACATTTTCATTTTGTCCTATCACAGGGTATTGGTCTGAACATGGGGAAAAAACCTATACAACAGACAGGGGTATGGATTCAGAAATTATGGTTGGCTGTTTATTTCTAACATGTAGTTGATATGGTAACATCATTATTTTCTAGATTCTTTTTTTTAGCCTCTTTTATCAAAAAAGGCAGTTCTATACCGGACCTTAATCTACACATTGATCATTTTAAAAAGAGCCACATGTTCCTTCAATAATAAATAATAGTATTTTAATTCTGTTATTTATCTTTCGCATTTTCAGCTTCAGTGAGTTATAACTGAGAAGTAATAAAGTGCACCTTCTTAAGTATATAATTTGATAAACTTTGACGTATGTGTGCACACCTGTGGCATTAGCCATCTATTGTTGTGTTACAGATTACCTCCTAAATTAAAGGCTTAAAACAATACACGTTTGTTATCCTACAAATATTTCTGTGGATCAGGAGTTTGGGAGTGGTGTAGCTGGGTGGCTCAGGCTCAGGATATCTCATGTAGCTCCAGTCAAGATGTTTGAAGGGCTGCAGATGGTAAAGAACCTGCCTGCCAGTGCAGGAGACACAAGAGATGTGGGTTCGATCCCTGGGTCGGGAAGATCCCCTGGAAAAGGAAATGGCAACCCACTCCAGTATTCTTACCTGAAGAATTCTATGGACAGAGGATGCTGCTGGGCTACAGTCCACATGGTCGCAAAGAGTAGACACGGCTAAGTGACGCACGCACACACAGACCTCTGAGGATGTGACTGAGGCCAGATAATCTGCTTCCAAGATGGCACACTCTCGTGGCTGTTGGCAGGAGTCCTCAGTTTTTTGCTTGCTCTTGACAGGATGCCTTAGATTACACGTAGGGGAAATATCTCCACAGTGACTGGTTACTCCTCACAGAGTGAGTGAGCCAAGAGACAGCAAACAAGAGAAAACTGCAGTGTCTCATGACCTGGGCTCCAAGACTGTCATCACCCCCTCTTAATTCTACTTGTTAGAAGTAAGTCACTAAGTGCTGCCCACACTCGAGGAAGGAAGATTAGGCTGTGCTCCTGGAAGGGAGGAATATCAGAGAATCTGAGTGTATTTTAAAACCCGCGCACGCATGACGTTAGCAGCACAGTCAAGACAATGAACATATACCATGTTAACTCAGATTCTAAGCCAAATGAAATGTTAATGTGCTTAATAATATTTCAATTTTGATGCTGGGTTTCTAAATTACACAAAGTATTTTCCCAAATCTGAGGACCTTTCAGATGGAATTATTTTCAGAGTGTTTTCAAAATTGTTCTTTGAGCAGTCAGCACATCTTTTATGCATGAAGCTGGTAAACTTCCAGCAAATTCAGGCCAGAAATATACAAATTCCTTATTTGGAAGATAAAGAAAGAGGAAAGGATGCAGCAGAGGATAAATAAGAATATGTACATAAATTATGTTTCTTTAATGTCAGGCCTCTGACTCCCTCATGACCTTATCAGAAAACATTATTTGGAACATCTAAAGAAAGATGTTTCTCTGATAAATACTGAAAATGTGCTCTTACTTCTAGGATGCCAGCATCTCTACAGCAAGTACCCAGAGAGCACATTTTCTATCTCCTGAGTTTCTCTGAGAGCAAAGGATTTCCTCTGTCACTGCTGCTCTCGCAGCACCTGTGTGATGACCACAACAGCACAGATGACATTGCCGCCCTCCGTGTAGTATGCGCTTTGTATATATATCTGGCACTGTGCTGTCGCTTGAACACACATTAGCGCATTTCTTTCTTATAAATCCCTGTAAGAGAGGAGTACTATCTTCATTTTAATTTCTTTTTTTTTCTGTTAAGAATATTGGTGAAATTAAGACAACTCATGGTCATTCCTTCAATCATTTGTGCACTCTTCATTCAACAACTTTTTTGCTGGGGGTTTTGAAGGAACAAAACCGCTAAAAGTCTCCACCTTCAGAATTACATGAAGGAAGTGACATTTAAACACAGACATTTCAGTCTGGATTCCTAACCACCATATCAGTGGTTCTCAAACTTTTATGGGAGTAAACATCACCTGAGAAGCTTTGTAATAATACATCAGGTGGCCAAAGTATTGGAGCTTCACCTTAAGCATCACTCCTTTCAATGAATATTCAGGGTTGATTTCCTTTAGGAGTGACTGGTGTGATCTCCTTGCTGTCCAAGGGACTCTCAAGAGTCTTCTCCAACACCACAGTTCAAAAGCATCAATTCTTTGGCGCTCAGCCTTCTTTGGCCACTTTACGCAAAGAGCCAACTCATTGGAAAAGACCCTGATGCTGGGAAAGGCAGGAGGAGAAGGGGATGACAGAGGATGAGGCGGTTGGATGGCATCAGCGATTCAGTGGACATGAGTTTGAGCAAACTCCAGGAGAGTGAAACACAGGAAAGCCTGTTCATGGGTCACAAAGAGTTGACACGACTGAGTGACTGAACAACAGCAATCTTCTTTATGGTCCAAATCTCACATCCATCCTGACTACTGGAAAAACCATGGCTTTTATAGGGACCTTTGTTGGCAAGGTAATGTCTCTACTTTTGTCATAGCTTTTCTTCCAAGGAGTAATTGTCTTTTAATTTCATGGCTGCAGTCACCATCTGCAGTGATTTTGGAGCAAGAAAATAAAATATGTCATTGCTTCCACTTTTCCCCCTTCTACTTGCCTTGAAGTGATGAGACTGGATGACATGATCTTAGTGTTTTGAATGTTGAGTTTTAAGCCAGCTTTTTCACTCACCTCTTTCACCCTCATTGAAAGGCTCTTTAGTTCCTCTTTGCTTTTGGCCATTAGATTGGCTTTCATCTGCATTTCTGAGGCTGTTGATATTTCTCCCGGCAGTCTTAATGACAGCTTGTGATTCATCCAGCCCAGCATTCTGCATGCTGCACTCGGCATATAAGTTAAGTAAGCAGAGTCACAATATACAGCCTTGTCATACTCCTTTCTCAATTTGGAACCAGTCTGTTGTTCCATCATCAGTTCTAACTGTTGCTTCTTGACCTAATACAAGTTTTTCAGGAGGCAGGTAAGGTGGTCTGCATTCCATCTGTTTAAGAATTTTCCACAGTTTCTTGTGATCCACACAGTCAAAGGCTTTAGCATTATCAATGATGCAGAAGTAGATGTTTTTCTGGGACTCTTTTGCCTTCTCCGTGATCCAGCAAATGTTGGCAATTTGGTCTCTGGTTACATTACAGGGCAAAGGGGAGTTTGCATGTGTTAATTAAGCTTATCCATCAAGTGGAGATTATCCTAGTTTGTTCAGGTGAGACCAATGTAATCACATGATTCCCTTAAAAGCATAAGAGGAGGGTGAAGGCCTGTGACAGAAAGGGAAGTCAGATTTCAAGAGTGAGCCATGTTTGAGGTGCAGGCTCTAAGACATAAAAGTCATGTGCAGTGACTGGAGACAGGCTTCTAGGAGCTTATTCAAAGCATAGATGAGGCTCTAGGAGCAAAGAGTGGTCTTGGATGACAACTAGCAAGGAACCAAGAACCTCAACCCTACAACCACAAGGAACTGAATTCAGCCGGCCTAAGAGAGCATGGACGCAGATCATCCCTAGAGCCTGCGGTAAGCAATGTGTCTCTGTTGACACATTAATTTTTAGGCTACTGAGACCGGTAGGACTTTGGCCTACAGAACTGTGAAATATTAATAATATCTGGGTTGTTTGTTTTAAGCTGCAAAGTTTGTTGTAAGTTGTTATGGGCTTGTAACAAAGCATGATACACAACCAGGAGTTGGGATCCTGTCACACCTGTGCACAGTTAGAATGAATGAGTTTCTTACAGAAGATCGAGAGCACATTCTGCAGCACCGGGGTTTACCTGGGAATAAAGAGCTGCCTGTGCCAGTCCTGCCAGGGGCAGAGGTATTGTATTTGTTCCTGTGCTATTGCAAGAGTAATGGGCAAACTCATTTTCATGGGCTGCCACTAGAAATGGCTTGAAAAGAAAAAGAGATAAAGGGGGAATTACTTCTACAGGGGCCATTCATTGTTAGGGGGTTTGCTGGGCTGCTTGTCATGATGTTGCCATGACTTCAGTAGCACTGCCCAGGGCTCCGTTTGCATGCTCACATTTTGACACCAATCTTAATAAAACAGCTGCTACTCCTGGACTTAATTTGTGGTTGAATGAAGAATAGGAACAGGTGAATGGGCAACCTTAATGGCTTTTGAATAGCTGGATAACCTGTGATGGCAAAGAAAGCACTATTTTGCTCTATATTGGAGGAAGCTGTCCAAATTGGATAAAGCTGTATGAAACTGTTATCTGTTGAGCTGTGATAACTCAACAGTTATATGTGTGATATCTGATAACTGTGTTATCTGTTGTTGTTATCTGTTAAACTGTTGAGGGTGTTTTTTTTGTTTGTTTGTTTTGTGTGTGTGTGTGTGTGCGCGCTTCACAAAACTGGACCACATGAAAATCACCTGGGAGCTTTAAAAAAATACTTGACCTTGGGTCTCAGCATCAGAAAAATCTGATTAAATTAGTCAGTATGAAGCTAATGAACCAAGTGGAAAAGCCCTTCTCTGGGCTCTTCAGAATTGATTCTGGTTGGATCATTCTTGTCACAACAGGAACCAAGCTGTCTACCAGCCAACTTGCTGTTCCCATGCTAAAGAATCTCAGGATAATAAGAAATTCAACTCATGTGCCTGACGCATAAAGACTTTTTAAAAAAATAACAGTTTTTGCAGGCATAGATGAATAAAATAATACACAGTGCCTCAGAATATTGAAAATACCATAAAGATTGAAAATGCCATCCGTTTTAATGATCAGATCATGAAGTGACTTGAGGGTGGTCTTAATATTAAATAATTAAATTCTAAGTGTTCTTTCAGATTAAATCATTGTATTTATGAGGATGGCCTGGGGGTCAAATGGAAATGATTTTTTAAAAAATTCTAAAAGAGTATTATATTCTTCAATATCATAATGCCTTTGGAAGAATTTTTTTTTTTCTTTTCTACTGACAATTCAAGGAAAATCATCTAGGTCTTTACCATTTAAGAGCAGATATATAGTAAGAGATATATTGAAATGTCTTTTATAGAGTCACAGTAACCTCAGGGGATTGTTAAGGAGAGCACCAGTAATTGTGTAGTATGTGTTCATAATAACTGTATTTTAAGCTACAGAAGGGGAAAAAGATTTTTCTGCATCTCAAGGTCTCGTTGACTTTTTGATAATGTATAAAAATCTTGAGTATTTTTGTGAAAGAAGAGCACCAGCAGTTGTGTAGTATGTGTTAATAGTAACTGTATTTTAAGCTACAGAAAGGGAAAAAGATTTTTCTGCATGTCATCCTAAGGTCTCATTGAGTTTTTGATAATATATGAAAATCTTGAGTGTTTTTGTGAAAGCTCTGTTTTCATCTGTAGGATTGTGACACCCGGAATCTAATATAGTTTTCAAGACCCTTTTCTCTTTAACCAGCTTTTGATTTCTTGCTCATACCATCAAATCTCCGTAAGAAATTATCCCTTCCCTTCTGCTTCCCATTGCAAAACCTGACTGCCCTTCAGCTCAAATGGTCTTTTGTGAATGCCATCTTTTCCCTTGCTAAGCCCATGTTAATGTATCAATTTCTAGAATTTCTATTACCAACACCACTCCTTCCAAAGTTCTATTTTTAAATGTCCTTTCATTTTTTACTTGTTCTCCGTTAGCCTACCCCTGTCTTTTGCCTTTTCTAGTCTATGAATAGAGGCAAGGGCAAAAAGATGCCAATGGATATGTTAATTTATACTTGACCTGAAGTGATGTCAGCCACAGGGAGTGCATCACACCTGGTGTATCCCAGTGAGAAAGTACAAAGGAGCAGCTGCCAACTTTTCAGAAATACAATTGCCTGCCCTTCTCTTGCAAATGGTTTCGTGATTTGGTGGAAGCACAGCAATTTAAAACCTTAGCTCCATGGGGCTTGTCACCCACTTAAACAAAAGACTGCTGGCTGCTTTGACATGAGCAATGTAGTCATCGCTGCTAAGATGAGGTTGTGCTTTTCTTAGTTTGAAAATTACTAAAAAAAAAAAAAAGAAAAAGAACTTTAAACATCTGTTTCAGTATGGACCTTAAAAAGATAGCTGTTATTCATTTCATCATAAGTAGTTGCTGGAAGCTCTATGCCCTACAGATTAGTAAAAATATCAGGAAAGGACAAGAGCAACTCATTTGAGATAGCTGTGCAGAAAATAAAGCACATAGAGATGGAGCAGAAGAGCTAGAAACAGGAGTACAAATGGGAGAATAAGACTTAGATGGAAAGAGTATCCATTTTTTGCTTATATTTTCTAATTCAGCTCTCTTTAACATAGAATGATATGTAAGCCTCGTGAAATAAGGCAAAATAAAACCCATTAAGATGTCCTTAATAGCCCTTTCTTGTATTTACAGAGTGCCTGAAAGAATAGTATCTCATCATTGCCATTTGATCCTCTGCCCAGTGCAAACTTTCTCTTCCATTGCTATTCTAAACCTGTCCCTGTCAAGGTGACTGGCAGTCCTGAATTGTCTCCACATTATCTGAACATGTGGACCACTCCTGTGTCAAACCTCGCTCCTCATAGCTTGTCTCCCACCCTGTCCCCATTCTCCATTTATCTTTTTTTTAAAAAAACTGAAGAATAGTTGATTTACAATGCTGTTATTTGCTGCTGTACAGAAAAGTGACTCAGTTATTCATACACATTCTTTTCTCATATTAGGATATGGAATATGCTGTGCTATACCGTAGGACCTTGTTGTTTATTCATTCTATATATACCAGTTTGCATGTGCTAATCTTGAACTCCGGATCCAACTGTCTCTCACTTGCCACCCATTTGGCAACTGCCAGTCTATTCTCTGTCCCTGATATGTCTCTGTTTCACAGAGAGGTCCATTTGCGTCATATTTTAGGCTTTACTTATAAGTGCTATCATGGTATTTGTCTTGCTGACTTAATATGATAATCTCTAGTTGCAACCACGTTGCCGCAAATGGCATTTTGTTTTTTTTAATGGCCAAGTAGTATTCCATTGTATATGTGTACCACATCTTCTTTATCCGTTCATTTGTTGATAGATATTTAGGCTTTTCCATGTCTTGGCTATTGTGAACAGTGCTGTTATTAACATAGGGATGCATGTATCTCTTTGAATTATAGTTTTGTCTGGATGTATGCCCAGGAGTGGAATTGCTGGATCATATGTTGATTCTATTTTTAATTTTTTGAGGAACCTCCATACTGTTTTCCACGGTGGCTATACCAATTTACATCCCCACCAACGATGCAGATGGGTTTCTTTTTCTCTACATCCTCTCAGGCGTTTGTTGTTTGTAGACTTTTAAATGTCCATCCATCACTTTAGCAGATTCTTTGCATTGATCGCTGAGGAAGGCTTTCTTATCTCTCCTTGCTATTCTTTGGAACTCTGCATTGAGATGCTTATATTTTTCCTTTTCTCCTTTGCTTTTTACTTCTCTTCTTTTCACAGCTATTTGTAAGGCTTCCTCATACAGCCATTTTGCTTTTTTGCATTTCTTTTTCTTGGGGTAGTCTTACTCCTTGTCTCCTGTACAATGTCACAAGCCTCCATCCATAGTTCTTCAGGCACTCAGTCTATCAGATCTAGTCCCTTAAATCTATTTCTCACTTTCACTGTATAATCATAAGGGATTTGATTTAGGCCATACGTGAATGGTCTAGTGGTTTTCCCCACTTTCTTCAATTAAGTCTGATTTTGGCAATAAGGAGTTCATGATCTGAGCCACAGTCAGCTCCCGGTCTTGTTTTTGCTGGCTGTACAGAGCTTCTCCATCTTTGGCAGCAAAGAATATAATCAATCTGATTTTGGTATTGACCATCTGGTGATGTCCATGTGTAGTCTTCTCTTGTGTTGTTGGAAGAGAGTGTTTGCTATGACCAGTGCATTTTCTTGGCAAAACTCTATTAGCCTTTGCCCTGCTTCATTCCATATTCCAAGGCCAAATTTGCCCGTTACTTCAGGTGTTTCTTGACTTCCTACTTTTGCATTCCAGTTCCCTATAATGAAAAGGACATCTTTTTGGGGTGTTCTAAAAGGTCTTGGAGGTCTTCATAGAACTGTCCAATTTCAGCTTCTTCAGCGTTACTGGTTGGGGCACAGAATTGGATTACCATAATACTGAATGGTTTGCCTGGGAAACGAACAGAAATCATTTTGTCATTTTTGAGATTGCATCCAAGTACTGCATTTTGGCCCCTTTTGTTGACTATGAGGGCTACTCCATTTCTTCTAAGAGATTCCTGCCTACAGTTGTAGATATAATGGTCATCTGAGTTAAATCCACCCATTCCAGTCCATTTTAGTTCACTGATTTCTAGAATGTTCACGTTCACTCTTGCCATCTCCTGTTGACCACTTTCAATTTGCCTTGATTCGTGGACCTGACATTCCAGGTTCCTATGCAGTATTGCTCTTACAGCATGGGACCTTGCTTCCATCACCAGTCACATCCACAACTGGGTGTTGTTTTTGCTTTGGCTCCATCCCTTCATTCTTTCTGGAGTTATTTCTCCACTGACCTCCAGTAGCATATTGGGCATCTACTGACGTGGGGAGTTCCTCTTTCAGTGTCCTATCATTTTGCCTTTTCATACTGTTCATGGGGTTCTCAAGGCAAGAATACTGAAGTGGCTTACCATTCCCTTCTCCAGAGGACCACATTCTGTCAGACCTCTCCACCATGACCTGTCCATCTTGGGTGGCCCCACATTGCATGGCTTAGTTTCATTGATTTAAAAAAGGCTGTGGTCCATGTGATCCAGGCTGGTTTTCTGTGATTGTAGTTTCAGTCTGTCTACCTTCTGATGCCTTATGTTAGTGCCTACCATTTTACTTGGGTTTCTCTTATCTTGGACGTGGGATATCTCTTCACGGCTACTCCAGCAAAGCACAGCCACCGCTCCTTATCTTTAACATGGGAATCTCCTCACAGCCACTGCTCCTGACCTTGGACGTGGGGTATCTCCTCTTGGCCACTCCTGCACCACTCAGCCTTAAATCACTTAAGACAATGGGCAAAATCTTTTTCTGGGCCCATTTTTGTTTTGAGCACTTGAGAATTAGCTAAGACACAAGCCATGAATGGAATGTGTGCTTTGCTTTTCACTGTCTGTAACGTTGAGCCTGAAAGGCAAGCCAGTATATCATTGTTCTCAACCCCATTGGCAGAGAGGAAGAGGCAGTCGAAGTCGAAACTGAGTGTACAGTCCCATGTGCACCCACTCCACATAGGGCAGAAGGAATGGAGGCTCAGGGCAGCTATGTAATATGCCCCAGATCACTCAGCTAACAGGGATCAGAGGGACCTTGCTTCTTATCTTCCTGCTTCCAGAGTATGTGTTTTTCCCCCCGTGCCATATGATATTTTCATGTATTTCCTGCTGCTGCTGCTGCTAAGTCAGTTCAGTTGTGTCCGACTCTGTGTGACCCCATAGACAGCAGCCCATCAGGCTCCACCATCCCTGGGATTCTCCAGGCAAGAACACTGGAGTGGGTTCCATTTCCTTCTCCATGATATTTCCTACCATATCAATAAACAAAGGATGTCACAGTCATCAGTGATTGCAGCCACCGTGAATGGTGAGCTGATGAGCCCTGAGGGAACTCAGGAAAGAAAGAATACCTGCCATCTAGCAGCCATCAGATGGCAATCACTATGGTGAGCCCTGAGGAAGCTCAGGATGTGAAAACACAGGATGCTGGCCCCAGATAGCTGAGGTGCATATCAGAGGGGTGATTTCAGTGAGTCCAGGTTCTTGTATCTTCCCATACCCAGGTGAAAGAAAGTGAAGTCGCTCAGTTGTGTCTGACTCTTTGAAGCCCAATGGACTGCAGCACGCCAGGCTTTCCTGTCCTTCACAACTCCTGGAGCTTACTCAAACTCATTTCCATCGAGTCACTGATGCCATCCAACCATTTCATCCTCTATCATCCCCTTCTCCTCCTGCCCTCAGTCCCTCTCAGACCTCATCGGGGTCTTTTCCAATGAGTCAACTCTTTGCATGAGGTGGCCAAAGTATTGGAGTTTCAGCTTTAGCATCAGTCCTTCCAATGAATATTCAGGACTGATGGCCTTTAGGATGGACTAGTTGGGTCTTCTTGCAGTTCAAGGGACTCTCAAGAGTCTTCTCCAACACCACAGTTCAAAAGCATCAAATCTTCAGCCCTCAGCTTTCTTTATGGTCCAGCTCTCACAACCATACATGACTACTGGAAAAATCATAGCTTTGACTAGACTGACCTTTGTTGGCAAAGTAATGTCTCTGTGTTTTAATATTCTGTCTAAGTTGGTCATAGCTTTTCTTCCAAGGAGCAAGTGTCTTTTAACTTCATGGCTGCAGTCACCATCTGCAGTGATTTTGGAGCCCCCCAAAAAATAAAGTCTGTCACTGTTCCACTGTTTCCCCATATATTTGCCATGAAAAGACTGGACCAGATGCCAAGATCTTAATTTTCTGGATGTTGAATTTTAAGCCAGATTTTTCACTCTCCTCTTTCACTTTCATCAAGAGGCTCTTTAGTTCCTCTTCGCTTTCTGCCATAAGGGTGGTGCCTTCTGCATATCTGAGGTTATTGATATTTCTCCCAGCAATCTTGATTCCAGCTTGTGTTTCATAGTCTGGTATTTTGCATTATGTACTCTGCATGTAAGTTAAACAAGCAGGGTGACAATATACAACCTTGATGTACTCCTTTTCCTATTTGGAATCAATCTATTGTTCCATGTCCGGTTTTAACTGTTGCTTCTTGACCTGCATACAGATTTCTCAGGAGGCAGGTCAGGTGGTCTGATATTCCCATCTCTTTAAGAATTTTCCACAGTTTGTTGTGATCCACACAGTCAAAGGCTTTGGTGTAGTCAATAAAGCAGAAATAGATGTTTTTCTGGAACTCTCTTGCTTTTTCGATGATAACAAATGTTGGCAATATCCCCTTATCTTGGGATATCTGTTCTTTATGCTGAGCCACCAGTAGCCTCTGGAATATCTGGTTTTCTTTCATTAACAATAATCTCTTGATGTTCAGACTACCTGTCTTCTGTTGCAAAACTTCTATATAACATGGCTCCTACCCTCACCTCTTTGGAGTAGTTCTCTCAGGTTATTTGAGATGCTCTCTCCCAGGCTTGAAGTCCTAAAAATTTGCTCCAAATAAAACATAACTCTCAGAGGACTATAGTCCACTGGACTGCAAAAGGATCAGACACAACTTAGGGACTACACAACAATAACTTAACTTTTAGGCTGTGAATATTTTTTACATCTACAGCCATGTTCCTTCTTCTAAGGTGGTGGCAAGCCTTCTAGAATCTTTTGACCAATGGGAAGTGGTAGGAGTTGTGCAAATGTTTTCCTGTGGGTGCTGAAATAATCCTATATGTCCCCTGCTGCCAAGGTCTTATTTTCTTGAACTTTTAAATATGAGTGAAGAACAAAGAAAAAATATGATTTGTAGGTAGTGTTGGGAGTTAAAACCCTTTTATTCAACTCTGTGAACTCAAGAATTTTAAAAGTGTATATTCCATATTTCATAATCTTTTATTATTTTCCTGAAACCAGTGTTGTTTTCAAATGCAAATCCTTCTTGGTTAGCCTCTGAAACAAATGCAAATATGTGTCTTGCCAAAATAAAGCCAAACGCAATACAGTGTTATGTAATTTCATAATTGCCAACAGTGATGTTTGATCAACTCAGGCAAACAAGATCCACAAACATATTCTTATTATTCAGAAACAATGAGCTACAGGGAAACTGCCTCAATCTTTAGAATCATTTCCTCTGCCATGGTCACTGAAAGTACTTCAGACCCTGAAGTAAATATATTATTCTACTTGGGGTGGGGAGGGGGACAAATAATTTTGTTTGTTTGAGAAATCAAAGCAAATAAGAAAGTGAAAACTCTGCAGTCTCTCTTGCACTTCTGTAACTGAACAGGATCCTATGGGGCCTTCCGGGGACAGGCCATCCCCCATAGTCTCTGCTTTAGCTCCTCTTCTATCTTCTGTGAAGGTAGCTAATAGAATTTGATGCAAATTTTTTGAGTTACTTTGCAGATGTGAAACCTCCCCCCACCCCCTCCCCGCCCAACAAATGGAAGAACTACTTGATAACCATGAGCTCATAGTCCCAAGCCTCCTGGCACCTAAGGACTGATCATGTTAACCCTTGTGACACCACCCTGCTGCCTCACTGTCAGCCAATCAGAGAACTGTGCCCACATCGGTCACAGACCTTGTGACTGCCCCCTCATCTGCCTTCAGAAATGCTTTGCTGAAGCCCTCTGAGGAGCTCAAGTCTTTTCAGGGCATCTCCTTACATGATGATGGTGGTTTAATTGCTCACTCACGTCTGACTCTTTGCGACCCCATGGACTGCAGCATGCTAGGTTTCCCTGTCCTTCACCATCTCCTGGAGCTTGCTCAAACTCATGTTGGTTGGTCAGTGATGCCATCCAACCATCTCATCCTCTATTTGCCCAGGGGATTTTCCTAATCCAGGGATCAAACTTGAGTCTCCTGCCTTACAGGCAGTTTCCAGCATTTCAGGCAGATTCTGATGGTTCAGTTTGACTTCACTGTGTTGGGTGCATGAACTTTCATTAACATTTATGTTTCTTCCTATCATGCCTCATTACAAAACATTTACATCTCAGATAGTATTAAGGTAAGTGGCTTGTCTAACAAATGGAACGGTATAAGACAATGGTTCCTAAATTTGAGCAAGGATAATGACCTGGAGATACTGTTTAAAACATGGAATTTTTGAACTCCACTCCCAGACACCTGATTCAGTCTGAGAAATTTATGTTTATAGGGACTTCCAGCCTCTTGTTCAGTATCACATGTAGCTGAGGGTCGTACCTTTGTCACCAGGGCCAGCCTCCTGGCCAACTGTGAGTATGTGATCGCTGCCTACACAGGCCCTCTTTGAAACTGAGAGTTGACCAATGGGAACTCTGGAGAGCCAGAGATAGCCTCAGTTCACCAAAGTAGAGCCCCAAATTGTGGCTGACAGTCAGCCTCCTGGAGGTTCTGATTCCTAAACTTCAATCACAACGTACAGACAGGCGCCCCCTGTAAACTGGTTCTGGAGCAGATTTGGAGACCAAAAGAACACATCTATGCCTGCAACCAGTGTCAGACTTTATTTTTGGGGGCTCCAAAATCACTGCAGATGGTGACCAGCCATGAAATTAAAAGACGCTTACTCCTTGGAAGAAAAGGAGCAACCTAGATCGCATATTCAAAAGCAGAGACATCATTTTGCCAACAAAGGTCCGTTTAGTCAAGGCTATGGTTTTTCCAGTGGTCATGTATGGATGTGAGAGTTGGACTGTGAAGAAGGCTGAGCGCCGAAGAATTGATGCTTTTGAACTGTGGTGTTGGAGAAGACTCTTGAGAGTCCCTTGGACTGCAAGGAGATCCACCCAGTCCATTCTGAAGGAGATCAGCCCTGGGATTCTTTGGAAGGAATGATATTAAAGCTGAAACTCCAGTACTTTGGCCACCTCATGCGAAGAGTTGACTCATTGAAAAAGACTCTGATGCTGGAAGGGATTGGGGGCAGGAGGAGAAGGAGACGACCAAGGATGAGATGGCTGGATGGCATCACTGATTTGGTGGACATGAATCTGAGTGAACTCCAGGAGTTGGTGATGGACAGGGAGGCCTGGCATGCTGCAATTCATGGGGTCACAAAGAGTCGGACAAAACTGAGCGACTGAACTGAACTGAGCTGAATTGAACTGATAAAAGATTTTTAGTCTTATAATTTACTTAATTCTTTCTCACATTTATCCAAGCTCCTTTCTGCAAGCTTCAGCATGTACTGTGTTCTGAGCTGTGTGTCTATGGTTCTTACACTGAGCGAGAATCAATCCAGATCAGAGGTTCTGATTTGGGGTCAGTTAATGTCTTTAGGGGGTCCATGAATGTGCAAAATGTTTGTATATTCACACATGATTTTGCAAATATATTCAAAGAACTAGTATCAGATTCTCAAAGAGTCTATGATCCTTTTCACTGGTCTAGAGAGACACAGAAATAATTATAATACAGAGACATCTTGATCAGATCTAAGAGCCATCCCCCAAAACATGCTTTTCCAAACTTTGCAAGAAATGCTATTCCTTTGTCTGGGACAGTCCTTCTAATGTTAAGAGATGTTTTTATACTACCTAGTGATATCAAAGAACTGTAATGTGTCTGAGATTTTACCCTACTTATTGAACACAAACTAATAAGTTAGCCTGACAGAGTTTGATAGATGCTAGCAGAAGACACAAGACCCCTGGATCAGAGACAAGGGACTTTATTCTTCACAGAAATAGCAGAGCTAGATTATTAGAATTTCTGCCCACATCCTACCCCCAACTCCTAAGGCAATGTGAGAAGGGCCAGTTGATACGTGGATGTGCAAGGACTGCATTACACAAGAGGAACTCTGACATTAGGAAACTCCAATCTTTTATAATGGGTGATAACCTCCCAGAAGGTGACATATTTATTACACTGGACAGGGAGCATTTCTGGTAATTCCTCCACGGGGAGACACTGTCTTTATCTTCCAATACTGTCCATTCTACTACCATCCTTGAAAAGAAGCTCTGAAACCAGAAAACAGATCAGTGGTCTCTAGGGATAGGGAGTTCCTGGAGTGTTGATTACAAAAAAGCAATGGGGAATTTGTGGGGGAGATGGAACTGGCTCACCACTTGTTTGTAATAGTGGATATACAGTTGTACGAGTTTGTCAAAACTTGCAGAACTGGACACAAAAAAGAGTGAATTTTACTGTATATAAATAAAAACTAAATATCATCATTAAAAAAATAAGAGCAAAAGAAAAAAGAACAATAACGAAAAAAGCGAGACTGGAACAAAAGCAGGCAGACAAGATGGGCACATCTCCGGCATGTGACTTGTATGCTTGAGGTTTGCTCAGTCTTTTTGCCCTTTCTCTTCATGGATTCCCTGCTCTGCTCTCTTCCACAAAGTGCAGTCCAGAAGTGCGTCCTAAATGTTCACTAGTTCAATTTAGAAAAACTATTGGGATTGTGTATATGATCCTTTCGGAGGGGAGAAGAGTCCTAGTTATGAATGAAGGAGACATGCCAAGGGCAGAGAGTAACCTTTGGGTAGAAGCTTTGTGCATTTCCTCCAACCCAGGAAATTTATGCCATTCTACTGGCTACAGACCCATCATGGAGAGTCAGAAAAGTTTCAGTCCGGTGAGTGTGAAACCACTGAGAGCTGCAGAGCCAACATTTCTAGATTAAATGGCAAAGCATTACACCCATCATGTGGAACTGGTTTTCAAGGAAAGTACAATATTGCACATTAGAGACTCAGAGATTCACCATTTGCCCCTGCTCAGTGAAGGTAGCTGGATATTTTTCTCAGAAATGCAGACAGGTAGCACATAGATGATATTTAGCTTTTTTGAAGGTGGAGGTTATAAAATAGCATATTCTAAGTGAAAACAGATCAGGCTGTCTTCCACACACTAGGTCTGTGAAAGGGAGATACAGAGAAGAATCTATTCCTCACAGTGTCATCTCAGCAGCACATTTTGTGGAGTCATAGCCATAGTGAAATATTTTTCTGAAATAAATGCCTTTGTTCTCTCTGAATGTGATTCCATCTCTGATGAGTACTAATGGTTTACAGGGAAGAGAGGGAAAGCTGTTTCCATTTTTCATGCTGCAGGGAATCAATAGCCACTAAGTATATGTAACATCCATAGAGCTTCCATTTCAGACCCTCCTCTGCCCACTTCTTCCACATCCCTTCCCCTGAAAAACCTATGATAAGTAACTAAGAAAGACTATATAGTATTATTAATTTTAAAAACATAATCTTTTTCCTACAAAGATATAAACTGCAGAAGTTTATATATTCGGGGATGTTTGGATTTCCAGAGGAATGTGGAAAGGTGAGAGTTACGATGATGCCAAAAAGGGGGGACATGTGAGGAAATACATCTAAAGGAAAGATTAAAGAGTGGATTCAAGTCCTTCACTGAAGTCATATCTCTTATACACATCTGGGGTGGGGGGGGAGGGGTGGTGAGCCCCTGGCTGTACCCTGGCAGTCTGTGAAAGGAGGGACTAGAGCAGGGACCCACATGGGCCCTAGAAGTAGGTTTGGGCTTTGCGGCAGGGAATTCTGAGGTTGTGCGTGCCCACGGCTTGCAGCCAGAAGGCAGGGAGTGGAATGTCCCTTTGATCCCAAGGATGCCTGCCCTCTGGGGAGGGGTGTGGCAAACAGGGGTCAGAATTGAAACCCAGAACGGAGTCCCAGTGATCTGAGCCAAGGATGAGGTTGGGAATGGACTCCTTAAGCCACATTTGATGCTTCCAGCCTTAACAGAAATATAAAGAAGAATGGACTTGGGGATGGTAATTGAAATTCATAAAAAATAATGTTACAGAAAAATCTAATACATTACTGAACCTAACCACTCTTCTTTCTTCAGCTATATTTTTCCTTACATCACCTCTCTGAAAAGTGTCAACTAACTTTGATACTTTGAAGAGTTGACTCATGCAAAGAGTTGACTTATTGGAAAAGACCCTGATGCTGGGAGGGATTGGGGGCAGGAGGAGAAGGGGACGACAGAGGATGAGATGGCTGGATGGCATCACTGACTTGATGCACGTGAGTTTGGGTGAACTCTGGGAGTTGGTGATGGACAGGGAGGCCTGGCGTGCTGCGATTCATGGGGTTGCAAAGAGTCAGATACGACTGAGCGACTGAACTGAACTGAACCATGTTTAATCCCTGTTAGAATTGGTGAACTTCTCTGTTGTAAACATCCCTGGAATTATAATAGCCAACAGATAGAGCTGGATTCAGCGGTTCCCTAGGCCAGCTCTGATGTAGACAGTCATTTCCAGTTTCATCTGAGACCTGCTTTCCTACAATGTTCACATATGGGACCATGCGGGCAAGTCTGTGCCTCATTTATGAGATAGCCTCTCCCATAGGCGCAGACAGCTCTCATCTTCACTCTCCTTTCGCACTCACCCTCCTTGCCCCCGTTCTTTTTTTTTTCTTCCTTTTTTCTCCATCCCCCATCCCCTGTTACCTCCTCATCTCCTTTTTAGCTGAGTTATTTTCTTGCATTTCCTCATTAATGTCTCATTCATTCCAGGATTCCAGGCAACATCACCATAAATGATTCCTGAATCCCTTCCTACTTCTGCTCCCTCACATACCTAACCCTGAGTTCATTGTGACCGCCACTCTTCTTCTGCTAAACTAGTCTTTCTCCTGCCTTCCATACTTATGGGAAATGGTACCACAATGTTTTGCCTTTTCTCACCTAGAACGAAGGGCTGATGATTTTAACACACATTAGCCTTTAAGCTCACCTACTGCTTTTCCTTTGCACTCATGCTACCCTGATCTAGCCCTTCTTCATTTACACCAAGATCATTACAAGTTCTGCATCTGGTCACCTTCCTTCCAACATCTCCCCAGTACGACCCTACTCTTGGCAGGGTCCTCACATTTTCCAGAATTCTTTAGGAAGCTTTTTAAAAAGGTGATGGGCTATTTCCCTCAGTTTTACTAGACTGGCACCTCAGGCTGTGGGGCCTAGGAATAGCTCTGAATTTTTTACAAAACTCAGCAGAGGACAAATGCAACCCATCTGCAGGTCTGGAATCAGGAACCACTGCAAACTGTAAGTCAAAGAAGTCTTCCAGAAATATCTGCTCAGAGATGCCAAATGACTCTCCCTGGCCCCTGATGCCATCTTGAAACTGAAGCCTAACTTTGAAGACTTTCTGTAGTTTGCCTGCTCTGACCTGACTCTCTCTCTCTCTCTTTTTTTTAAGATGCATGCTTTTTTTTATTTTTAGAAAACCTTTTATTCATTTGTTTACTTATTTATTTGGCCACACAGCATGGCATTTGGGATTCTAATTCCCCAACCAGGTACCAAACCCACAACCTCTACAGTGAAAGTGCAGATTCTTAACCACTGGACTGCCAGGGAAGTCCCTCTGAGCTGACTCTTAACACCACCTCCTTCTAATCGCTCCTCTGTGGTCAAGGCCATCCACTTGGTTTTTTCCACGGATGTTGTGGACAGCCTCCTATCTGAATCTGTGTTGGCTCTATCGCCTCCTCTTCCAGGAAGCCTTTGCACCACTTGCTCCCTGACCTCCTGGGAAGCCTTGCCATCTGGACCCCACTTCTGAATCGTGGCTTCTGCTGGCCCTAATTGCAGTTCATCTTGCTCCAGCCAGGGCCCCATGTGTAGCACAGAACAACAGCTTGACAGCTGCTCCCGCTACCTTCCCGCCAGAGGAAAACTGAGGGGCTGGTCTGTCCTCACCCCCTCGTGTCCCCAGAGCCCAACCCAGGGCCTTTCAAATATGAGACACTCAGTCCTGGACTGTTAATGACCACGTGCTGTCGCTTCAGTGGTGTCTGACTCTTTGTGACCCCCTTGGACTATAGCCCACCAGGTTCCTCTGTCTATGGGATTTCCCAGGCAAGCATACTGGAGTGGGCTGCCATTTCCTGCTCCAGGGGGTCGTTCTGACCCAGGGATGGAACATACATCTCCTGCAGCTCCTGCAGTGCAGATGAATTCTTTACCACTGAGCCACTGGGAAGCCTGTTAATGACCATGGTGCTTATCAAACTTAAACATTTTTTTTAACCAAAAGACTAAAACACATTTTGTTTTCCTTAAAGTTTGCACCAAATTGTATTCAGAAGAATTGCAGCCCCTGGATCCAACCCAGGAACCTATGTTTCCACCTAAACTAATGCTATGTTCTTTTTTCCTGATTTCGTTCTCCTTTTATGTCAACTATACGGGAATAAACAGTCCATCAGCTCATCCTCAGGTGATACTTTCTAGTATCTTTAACTTGATGTCTTAACCTGAGTGTCAAAAGGGAATAAAACATCTTCATAGCAAAGCACTCTCTTCCTTATAATTCATTCTTTAGTTTTCCTCTCACTAAAAATGGAGCCAGAGTGGAAAAGAATCTAGTATCATAGCAAAATTTACTTATTCAAAATATTGACTTAATATCCATTTGCCCCATGGATACCTTTGCAGGAACCTGTGCAAGGCTCCCGCCCTCCTGCCCTACCCTTGGGTGAACATACCTTGTCCATGACCTTTTATCTAGTACAACTCATTTCCCTGTGTCAAAGCAGGACTGTCAGAGTCTGTTCTGGCATGTAGGATCTTTATTAAAATCCAAAGAAAACCAAGGGTACAAATTATAAGCGGGTGAGCTCCCTATATCACTTACTTAACAGCTTGGTATAGGTTTAAAGCATTTAACTGCTCCTTTCCTTTTCTTTTTAAAAACTTGTCTCCTCAAGTGTCTGCTGGACTCATTTGGAATTGTTGCACAAACTTCTATGGGGAGACTCCAAATGCTAGAGCAGAGCAAGGCCCTCAGATACAGAAATGATCCAGGAGCTATCTCAGAAGCTCACAGTCAGATGGAGGGGTGGGAGAGATGGGCCCATCACAATTAACAAAAGAAGGTGAGAGTTGTACAGGAAACCTGGGAGCCAGTGTCTGGGAGTAGGGCAGAGAGCAAGAGGTGGAGAGGGTGGACATCCAGAGAGACTTTGCCAAAGAGCCAAGATTGAGCTAAAACATGAAATATAAACAGAAGTTATCAAGAAGTAGGCAGGGGAAATGAATGGAACAAGGCGAGGGAATTCTAGGGTAAGTAAAACCACATACATTGGCTTGTGGCCTTGCAGAATGAAGAATTTTCAGAAAAAGCCATTTTAGATGATGAGGGCATGGCATGTTGGAGGGTGCATTGTAACCCCTGCCCCTCCCCAAAGTGTGGGACTGGAAAGGGCAGAGAAGGGCAGGTCCTGACAGGACTTCAGGGCATATCTAAAGAACATAAATTGTTTGCGCAAGTAATGGAGTGTTATGAAAGGTATTCTGGTAAGAATATTTACCATTTCAAAATATTACCACACCTTGTGTACAAAGTAGAGATTGGAAGGGGTCACAGATGAATGCAGGGTGACAGGTGTGTATCACACAAGCCAGGAAAGGGACAATGGGATTGAGGATTAGGGGGCTGGTGGTGGAGACAGAGCAAGAGGGCAGATGGGGAGAGATGCTTAAGAGGCAAAATCAGTAGGATATGGTGGAGGACGGAGACTGAAGAGCTTGATTTTTGTCTTCTTTTTTATTATGTATTTTTGGCTGTGCCGGGTCTGCACTGCTGTGTGGTCTTTCTCTCTAGTTGCAGAGGGTAGGGGCTACTCTAGTTGCAGTGCACGGGCTTCTCCTTGCAGGGGCCTCTCGTTGCAGAGGATAGGCTCTAGCGCACTTGGGCTTCAGAAGCTGTAGCTCCTGGGCTCTAGAGAACTGCTCAGTAGTTGTGACGCGCAGGCTTAGGTGCTCCCCGACGTGTGGGATCCTCCTGGACCAGGGATCGAACCTGTGTCGGGAGGCAGATTCTTTACCACTGAGCCACCAGGGAGGCCCTGTTTCCTTTATTAGTGGAAGAAGCTTGAACGGTGATGGGAAGAATACAAGTGAAAGTAAGTAAGTAAAGTCACTCAGTCGTGTCCGACTCTTTGTGACCCCATGGACTGCAGCCCACCAGGCTCTTCAGTCCATGAGATTCTCCAAGCAAGAATACTGGAGTGGGTTGCCATTTCCTTCTCCAGGGGATCTTCCCGACCCAGGGATCGAACCCGGGTCTCCTGCATTGGAGGCAGATGCTTTAACCTCTGAGCCACCAGGGAAGTCCACAAGTGAAAGGGAGAAGTTGAAAACTTCCCAGATGGAAGGGGTAGCTCTAAAGCACCGACTGAGGGACACCTTCTCTATTTCTTTCAGAAATCTTTCACTAAAACACTCTTCTCAAGTCTGAGGAGGAACTCCCCCTGCGCTTCCTGGAGCTCTGCCTTCCCCTCTAGAGTGTTTTCTGTGGGGCTGGGATCCCCTACATACTCGCTGGGTTGTGAGCACCAGCCATCTGTAAGAGGAATGTGGCGTCCACTCCCGTAGTGTTCACCCCTGCGGTGTTCACCCCTGCGTCACCATCGCCCTGCAGGATGAGTCTCAACTGTTTGGTCTCCAGACTGATTATGCCCTTAAAAAAATGATTAAGGACCCTAAAAAGCTTTAGTTCATGTGCTGGTGGTTGGTTTAGTCCCTAAGTCAAGTCCGACTCTTGCAACCCCATGGACTATAGCCCTCCAGGTCCTCTGTCCATGGGATTCTCCAGGCAAGAATACTGGAGTGGGGTGCCATTTTCTTCTCCAGGGGATCTTCCCGACCCAAGAACTGAACCCAGGTCTCCCACGTTGCAGGCAGATACTTTACCAACTTAGCTACAAGGGAATTAGTTCATGTGAGGTAGAGCTATTAACCTTCATAGTATTTGAAATTAAAACTGGGAAATATTTTACATATTTATTTATTTGAAAATACCATGGGTGAACTCATTACACATGAACATGAATAACATGTGGTTGGTGAAGAATGACTCTATTTTTACAAAGAGAAAATCAATGAGAAGAGTGGTGCTGTTTTACCATTTTTGCAAACCTCTTTAATACTGGCTTGAAAGAACACAGCTAGATTTGCATATTCAGCCTGTCATGGTAACAGACGTGATGCCACCTTTGGAAAGCTCCAGTGCAACTTGTGAGATAGTGAGAAGGAAGAGGGTAAATATGACAGTTTTGACTTCAGAACCCTGAAAGGAATCCATGGACTATGCTCTAAGAATCACTAGCCAAACTGATGAGACAAACATTCAGATTGTTTCATTAACTGGAACTTTCAGTCAGTCCCCAGAGACTTCCAACTCTGTCATTCTTTCCAACAAAACACATAACTTAAGGCAAGATTTACAGAACTCTTCTGAAAAAGAGATTCTCATTTAGCCAATCTGCCTTTATTGTTCAATCCCCATCGCTGTAATCAAGTAAGCAACTTGCACCATAATTTTTGTTCTGTGTTGAAATTATTCAGTGTGAAATGATTTATGGAAACACAGAAACTCCACCTGAAGATCTGCCCTTTGGTGGCTCCCACAAAGAGCAAAATAAGTTTTCATAAAATGTTTTTAATAAGGTTATCATCAAACATAATTTCAAAAAAACTAATTCAATTCCCTGGAGCAATGGTTTCCTTATTTTTTTGACTAGAGGAAGTTGTTTAAACCATTTTTTCCCAGATGTGTGGAACCATTTCAGCTTAGAGGACTCTGGGCAGGGAGCCGGTTCCCGCCCATGGGTTCATGGTCCGGTTCACATTAACCATCTGTGCCGCCTCGACCAAGTCACGTCCCCTCTTTCAGCCTCATTGTTATTTCCTTCTATAAATCTAGGCCAGTGGTTCTCAGATTTACTTCGGTGAAGGAGCAATCAGAAGTCAAGGGCTTTTCCTTGCATATCATATTCTTTACTGAACATCATAAAATAGTGGCAAATTTAGTTAGGCTGAGTAGAACAGGAACAATTTTAGACTTAGAAAATATGACTGTATTATATGGTCCCTGAAAGTGAAAGTCACTCAGTCGTGTCCTACTCTTTGCAACCTCAAGGACTACAATCCATGGAATTCTCCAGGCCATAATACTGAAGTGGGCAGCCATTCCCTTCTCCAGGGGATCTTCCCAACCCAGGGATTGAAGCCAGGTCTCCCACATTGCAGGCAGAGTCCTTACCAGCTGAACCACCAGGGAGTCTTGGTGGTCCCTGCACCAAGACAAAATGGGGAGCACAGAAGTCCATTAAAAAGAAGAGAAAAAAAAAAGAAAATGTCACCCAATTAAGCATAGTCTACTATTTGCAAATCACCCTCATAAATATCCCCTTGTTCATTCCATCTTATTGTCACCTGTTACGTGCAGGGCTGTAGGTTTTCGAGAACAAAATGGGAGGAAAACTTGAACAAAATTCTGCCCATTAACTACTTCTGCTAATTGAGAAAAGTTCAAGTTTCAACTGTAGCTATAAACTCCCCTCAGTCTTGCTTGGGAAACAATGATGGTCAGTGAAAGGAAGGTTCCTATTGGCTTTAAAAAGTCTAACATTCTATGCTTTTTATCATATTTCAACCAACAGCCAGCCTTACCTCACAGAAGTATGGCCTATGAGACCCAAAAGAGCTTCTAGTCCAATCCCTAACTTGCAGATAAAGTCAGGCCTAGAGAGGTGCTGTTGTTGTTGTGTCCAACTCTTTGTCAGCCCCGTGACCTGCAGCACACTAGGCTTCCCTGTCCTTTGCCACCTCCTGAGTTTGCACAAACTCATGTCCATTGAATCAGTGATGCCATCCAACCATCTCATCCTCTGTCACCCCTTCTCCTCTTGACTACAATCTTTCTCAGCATCAGAGGCCTTTCCAAGGAGTCAGTTCTTCACATCAGGTGCCCAAAGTATTGGAGCTTCAGCTCACGAAGTTTTCCTAAATTCACTTGGCTTGCTAGTGGTCAGGGCTTAGAACCTGGGTCTCCTGTTCCCTGGGGGACTCAGTGTTTTTGAACTTTGCAAGCATGCATAATAATAAATAGCACACACACTCCCAGTGCACATACAGTTAATCCTCTGTTGATGTTCCATCGTCACATATAACTTAGCCAACAATTATTTCTTCAGTTGAGAACTTGATGTTAGAGAACATATCCCTGGCACATACTATTCTTCTTGTTTATAAGTTAAGATTTAATTCAAATCCACTTAGTTTTTTTTTTTATAAACCAGAAGAGATGGAAAAATAAATATACAAAGCAGTGAATTTGATTGTGAATTGATGAGGCCACTGTTTTGTGAATATCTGTCTTTGTTTTGTTATCCATGATGGGTTCCATTCAATCTTGCTCGGTTTGTAAGCTCTAATGAAGTCCGTGTGTTTGTCGCTGACACCAGCATTAAAGTCTGCATTAGGCTGTTGCGGAGAATGGTGAAACAGCCCAGAAGGAAATGTCTGGCTTTCCCTGGATCACTCAAAGAACCGTAAATGACCTTCTGGGACTGAAAACAAAGGACCCCAAAGGTCTCCTTGTGATGAGGAACACTTGTAATGGTGACAGCAATGATGCCATAGTTACCACTTTGATTGAAAAGCAAAATTAGGGGCTTCCCTGGTGGCAGAGTGGACAGGAATCTGCCTGTCAATGCAGGGGACACGGGTTCAATCCCTGGTCTGGGAAGATCTCACATGCCACAGAGCAACTAAGCCCATGCTCAACTTCTAAAGCCCTCAAGCTCTGGAGCCTGCAAGCCACAACTGCTGAGCCTGTGTGCTGCAACTACTGAGCCCACATGCCTAGAGCCTGTGCTCTGCAACAAGAAAGCCACCAAAGTGAGAAGCCGGTGCAGTGCAGCCAGAGAGTGGCCCCTGCTCTCCTCAACTGGAGAAAGCCCGTGCAGAGCAACAAAGACGCAGTGCAGCCAAAATTTAAAAATAAATTAAAATTAATGAAAGAAGATCTGTCATGGCATCTACTCACAAATCAAAATACACACCTGTATTCAAATTCACTCTTTTGTTCAACTAATAGCCAGGTTGTCACATAATTATCAGTTTGTGGGATCTTAGTTCCCTGACCAGGGGTCGAACCTGCACCCTCAAGAGTGGAAAGCACGGAGTCTTAGCCACTGGATCACCAGGGGATTCCCCAAACTAAATAAATACAAATTAATGAAAGAAGATGTTTCCCTGGTGGGAAGAGGGCTTCCCTGGTGGCTCAGATGGTAAAGAGTCTGCCTGCAGTGTGGGAGACCTGGGTTCCATACCTGGGCCGGAAAGATCCCCCAGAGAAGGAAATGGCAACCCACTCCACTATTCTTGCCTTGAAAATCCCATGGATGGAGGAACCTGGCAGGCTACAGTTTATGGGGTTGCAAAGAGTTGGACACAACTGAGCAACTTCACCTTCCATCCCAGTGAAAAAAGATGTGTCCTGGCATCTATCCACAAATCAAAATATTTGGTGATTCAAACTCACTCTTTTGCCCAACTGATAGACAGCTTGTTACATAATTAGAATCTCTAAAAAGTGCAATTTCGCCTCTAGAATGTGGTTGAAAGCAAGTCTCATTTTTCAGTGTTATTTCATTTCGCTTGTTAGGCCTATAATAATTGCTTCTAGGTCACGGTGTTATTTGTGACATGACATCTAACTGGCTTCTTTCCCACTAATGATAATTCTACCTGTTAGGGCCTGATACAAAGCTTAAAGACGTTTTCCACCCAATTATTATCTCTCTTGAAAGGATTTTGGAATTATTTATTGAGACTAACACAAAAGATGTGCTCTCTTTTTATTTTAACAAGGCCTTATGTTACAGACGGTTCTGCTAAAGAAAGCTGAGGCTACTTGCCACTAACCAAATCACAGGATCATGAAGACGGGAGAAATTATATTTTGTAGTGTAATGCTCAACCACATCTGATCTTTCAAAAATTCAGAAAATCCTGCTAAAGACTATACATCATCTCTAGAGACTCAACTTTCTGCACAGAGCCGTGGCTCAACAAATGTCTGTTGATTCACTCAGAAATTCATCCAGCTGTCCTAACTACTTTCATTATTCAAGGAGTGCTTTGTCGGTGGTTTCTTCCCTCCAGCAGCAGATGAGAGCAGCCACTACATTCTCTGCTAAACAGCCCATGGCATTTTCACAGACCACAGTCGTCACCAGGCACGTCCTCAGTTTTCCTTTCTCCAAGCAGCCTGTCCCAAAGGTATTCAACAAGGAGAGGCATTATTATTATTATTATTATTACTATTTAGAACTCAATTCTTTTTTTAAGTGACAGAGCAATAAAGAATCTCCCAGCCATGATGTGTGGCAGAAACTAACACAATTCTGTAAAGCAAGTATCTTTCAATTAAAAAAAAAAAAAAGAATCTGCCAGCCAATGCAGGAGACACAAGAGATGCAGGTTCGATCCTTAGGTCAGGAAGACCCCTGGAGAAGGAAATGGCAACCCACTCCAGTTTTCTTGCCTGGAGAATCCCATGGACAGAGGAGCCTGGTGGGCTACAGTCCGTGGGGTCGAAAAGAGTTGGACACAACTGAGCACAAAACAGAACTCAATTCTTTTTTTTTTTTTTTTTGGACTCAATTCTTTAGACTGATATTACTGTGTGAAAAGTACAGGTAAATAAAATCATTTAAAACATTCATTAGTCTATCAATTTTATAGTTATTAAGCACTTACCATCTGTCAGGCATTGGGCTATATGCTGGTAAATCAAGTCTACTGAAAAAGACATGATTTCTTCTCTAGGATTCATCATATGGTGGGAAAGATAGACGGAGAAAAAAGTAATTACACAGCGATGTAGTAAGTTGATGCCCTTTGACTGCACCACATAACCTGTGGGATCTTAGATCCTCAACCAGGGATTGAACCTGAGCTCTAGGCAGTGAAAGTGCAGAATCCTAATCACTGAACTACCAGGGAACTCCCAATATTTTCTTTTTCATCAGTGGAATCTTCCTCTATAATCTAAGAAGGGCTTTGAAAATTGTTATGTTTTTGGATTAGCCCAGTTATGATGATTTTTAAATTTTAGTCAAAGAGAATTTGGGGATTTTTAAGTAAGGAAAAGAGAAGAATAAATATCATTTAAAACACCGCATGCATATGAAACAGAAACAGACTCAAGGACATAGAGAACAGACTGTAGTTGCCAAGGGGGAGTGGGGCGTAGATGGGATGGAGTGGGAAGTCGGGGTTAGCAAATGTAAGCTATTATGTATGGAATGGATAAACAACAAGGTCCTACTGTACAGAGCTACATTCAGTATCCTGTGATAAACCATAATGGAAAAGAATATATATATGTATGTGTATAAACTGTATGTGTATGTATGAGTGAAAGTTGCTCCGTCGTGTCTGACTCTTTGTGACCCCATGGGATACAGCCCACCAGACTCCTCTGTCCCTGGAATTCTCCAAGCGAGAATACTGGAGTGGGTTGCCATTCCCTTCTGCAGGGGATCTTCCCTCCTCAGGGATAGCACCTGGGTCTCCCGCATTGCAGGCAGATTCTTTACCATCTGAACCACCAGGGAAGCCCATGTATATGTATAACTGAATCAATCATTGCTGTACAGAAGAAATTAACACAGCCCTGTAAATCAACTACATGTCAATTTTTAAAAAACAGAAAAAAATCATATACATTAATTTTAAAGCTAGACACAGAGTTGCAAGCACTAGTTTAAAATAAAAAGCCTGTGTTTTTTATGTCCTCAACATTTTTCTCTCAATTTCCTATTAACAAATCTGTTTGACTTTGCTAATGAAAAAATAGAATGTTTTTAAATGTTGTTTTCAATCCTGTAGAAATGAGATTAGAATGCAGATTACTAATCAGATATGTATGATAAGGAAAATTCTGCCTCAGACAGAATGCCTTTTCTGTCATTATTATAGTCTTCTGGAAAACAGAAAATTGTAGATCACATGCACAAAACCCATCTGTTAGTGTTGGCTGGTTTCACCTATGGCTTCAGAACTGCTGAGTCACCTTCATGGTTCTGGTTCTTCATCTAAGAGATTAGTTCATTCTCTCAATCTTTATTTATTCTGCCTTTGACCTTGGCTCATGTGGAAGTCAACATTCTTTGAAGTCTAAATAATTATCTGTTTCATAATTTCAAAGGGCAGAGACCGAACAAGCATGCATTCAGTGTCAAATCACAGTCATGTTCAGTTCAGTACAGTTCAGTCAATCAGTCGTGTCAGACTCTTTGTGACCCCATGAATCGCAGCACGCCAGGCCTCCCTGTCCATTACCAACTCCCGGAGTCTACTCAAAACCATGTCCATCAAGTCGGTGATGCCATCCAGCCATCTCATCCTCGGTCATCCCCTTCTCCTGCCTCCAATCACCCCAGCATCAGGGTCTTTTCCAATGAGTCAACTCTTCTCATAAGGTGGCCAAAGTATTCAGCATCATTCCTTCCAATGAACACTCAGGACTGGTCTTCTTTAGGTTGGACTGGTTGGATCTCCTTGCAGTCCAAGGGACTCTCAAGAGTCTTCTCCAATACCACAGTTCAAAAGCATCAATTCTTTGGTGCTCAGCTTTCTTTATATTCCAACTCTCACATCCATACATGACTACTGGAAAAACCATAGCCTTGACTAGACGGACCTTTGTTGGAAAAGTAATGTCTCTGCTTTTGAATATGCTATCTAGGTTGGTCATAACTTTTCTTCCAAGGAGTGTCTTTTAATTTCATAGTTGCAATCACCATCTGCCATGATTTTGGAGCCCCCAAAACTAAAATCTGACACTGTTTCCACTGTTTCCCCATCTATTTGTCATGAAGTGATGGGACCAGATGCCATCATCTTTGTTTTCTGAATGCTGAGCTTTAAGTAACTTTTTCACTCTCCTCTTTCACTTTGATCAAGAGGCTTTTTAGCTCCTCTTCACTTTCTGCCATAAGGGTGGTGTCATCTGCATATCTGAGGTTATTGATATTTCTTCCGACACTCTTGATTCCAGCTTATGCTTCTTCCAGCCCAGCGTTTCTCATGATGTACTCTGCATAGAAGTTAAATAAGCAGGGTGACAATATACAGCCTTGATGTACTCCTTTTCCTGTTTGGAACCAGTCTGTTGTTCCATGTCCAGTTCTAACTGTTGCTTCCTGACTTGCATATAGGTTTCTCAAGAGGCAGGTCTGGTGGACTGGTATTCCCATCTTTTGAAGAATTTTCCACAATTTCTTGTGATCCACACAGTCAAAGGCTTTGGCATAGTCAATAAAGCAGAAATAGATGTTTTTCTGGAACTCTTTTGCTTTTTCCATGATCCAGCGGATGTTGGCAATTTGGTTCCTCTGACTTTTCTAAAATCAGCTTGAACATCTGGAAGTTCACGGTTCATGTATTGCTGAAGCCTGGCTTGGAGAATTTTGAGCGTTACTTTACTAGCATGTGAGATGAGTGCAATTGTGCAGTAGTCTGAGCATTCTTTGGCATTGCCTTTCTTTGGGATTGGAATGAAAACTGAACTTTTCCAGTCCTGTGGCCACTGCTGAGTTTTCCAAATTTGCTGGCATATTGAGTGTAGCACTTTCACAGCATCATCTTTCAGGATTTGAAATAGCTCAGCTGGAATTCCATCATCTCCACTAGCTTTATCCACAGTTATGCTTTCTAAGGCCCACCGAGAGCGCCAGGCTACGACAGCACATGAGCGGCCAAGAGGAGCTATCCCACGTCTGAGGTCAGGGGCAGCAGCCAAGAGGAGCTACCCCACAGTCATGTTAGAGTAAGTCAAATAAGTCCATGCTCTTCAGAGTGCAGTTTAGCACAAAGGTGGACTACTGGACCGCTGTCTTCTTTCTAGATGAATCCTTAGTCTGCTGACCTGGGAGACCTATTCCAAGTTAGCTATTTGATCTGTAAGATAGAACCTTATTAAAGAAAATTCTACCCTGAAATAAATTCATCAGTCACATCTATTTACGTATGTAATCAGATGGTCTTAGCTCCAAGAAGTACTCAGAGAAAACGTTATTTAAAAAGAGAGTTGCAGCGTTTACTTCTTTTTAAACAAACTTGCTTTCTGTCCAATCTCCCAAAATTAAAGCATGAGCTCCCTCTGCTGAGTGAATGAATATACAAGACAGAATCTAAAACTTTTGTGCCATGCCTGTGATGCCAGTAACTTCTTAGAAACATAAGCAATTATGAAGTGTAAAAAATATTTTACTTTTTTAAAATCCATAACTATAATAAGGGATAGAATGGAAAGGTAGAGGAGAGTCATTTACAAGATACAGATTCATTAGTTGAGATTTTTCTCCTATGCCTGACTCCTGCATGACACTTTGTAACCACCATTGATGGGGGCACCAGGAAGTGTATATAAATCTACCCTATTACCTGGCTTTGATCCTTCATAGCACTGATCATATCTGATTTTATTGTACTTATTTATTCATTGATCTGGTGATGGCTGTCTGTCCCTGCTAAAATGTTGGCTTCCTATTAGGGAAGACCTTGTCTGCGCTCAGCCCCTAGAACAGTGCCAGGCACACAGTAGGTGCCCACAGTAGGAATATTTGTTTACTGGGTGGAGGAAGTAAGGGAGGAAGGGAGTCAGGTCAGCATTTGCTGAAAGTGTCCCCTAGGAATATGATCCCATTAGAAGACAATTCAGTGCCAGTCACGCAGGACTGGACACAAATTAGTAGGAAACGAGAGAAAGAGAAAATCACTGAAGGCATAGGGAAGTAGGGTAGATTTCAAGCTCAACCTTAAAGATAGGGAGGGTTTGGTCAAGTTAGACAAGGAAACAAGCACTGTGCTAAGCACTGGGAAGTGATAGTCTTTACAAAAACGCATAGGCCCCACCCTAAGGGAGTCTACAGTCTGAGTGAAGACAGATGTAAAACAAATATCACACAAACAAAATTTCAACTGAACAAGTGCTCCAAAGCAGAGGTGCACAATGCTAGAGGAGCAGACAGCAGGATGGTCAATTTTATAGAGGAGTCAGGGAAGGCTTTTCTTAGCTAAATCGAAGGCTGTGTGCATGCATGCCAAGTTGCTTCAGCCGTATCCAGCTCTGTGACCCCATGGACTGTAGCCTACCAGGATCCTCTGTCCATGGGAGTCTCTAAGCAAGAATACTGGAGTGGGTTGCCATGCCCTCCTCCAGCGGATCTTTCCAACCCAAGGATCAAACCTGCTTCTCTCTTATATTGGCAGCTGCGTTCTTTACCACTAGCATCACCTGGGAAGCCCAATCAAAGGCTAAGTGGGGATAACCAGGTGATGAAGATGTGCTGTGTTTGCTAAGTTGCTTCAGTCACGTCCTACTCTTTGCGACCCCATGGACGGTAGCCCACCAGGCTATTTTGTCCATGGGATTCTCCAGGCAAGAATACTGGAGTAGGTTGTCATTTCCTTCTCCAGAGGATCTTTCTGATTCAGGGATCTAACCTGCATCTCCTGCACTGGCAGGCGATTCCTTACCACTGGCACCAGCTAGTGCCACACATTTCAGGGGGTGGAGATGGAAAACAGGGCCACTGCAGGACCACGAGGGGAGAAGCTAGAGAGGGACACAGCACCGAGGAGGAAGGGCCCTCTTTGTCCAGAGAGAAGCAAGGGCTCTAATGGCTTCCATAGTTTTTCAGGGACTCTAAGCTATTTTGACTTTCTTTTTCTTATTTTATTTACAAGAGGGTCCACAACAAGTGGGCTTCCCAGGCGGCTCATTGGTATAGAATCTGATGCCAGTGCGGGAGACACGAGATGCGGGTTCCATCCCTGGGCCTGGAAGATCCCCTTTGGAAGAAATGGCAACCTACTCCTACGTTCTTGCCTGGAAAATTCCATGGATAGAGGAGTCTGGTGGGTTACAGTCCGTGGAGTTGCAAAGAATTGGACACAACTGAGCACACATACACATCACAACAAGTATGTGTATTTTAATTAAAAAAAAAAAAAAGGGTACATTTATGAAAGAGAAAATGTCACCGTATGCCCACTGGAGCCTTCTTTTGCAACTTGCCTTCTTCCTCTCCAGGCCTACAGCAGCTGATGAAGAGATCAGGCAGGAGAGCCTGCCAGGGGCCACCACACAGTTCCCGGCGACGGAGGTCGGGGGCAGGGGTTGAGAGGCAGGTGCGATCCACTTGAGAACCTGGACTGCACAGAAGATATGGCTCTGTCCTCTCTTGGCCTCCCTTTCGAATGTGGGTACCTTAGTGAGGAAAGGTTGTTTCATTCAGTATTGCTGCTGTTTCCTGCTACATCCATCTGCGCTTTCCACGTGGCCAGGCTTCTTAATTTCTGATCTTTGTGGTATAAGTCACTTAAATGACCAGGTTTTAAAGGGGGAGGGGGCACGACCTTCATGGTCCCCCCATGCAGGCCCCAAATCTTCATCTGCCATTGTCTGGGGCGGGGGACATCTATCCTGTTCTGAAAGTCAATATCAACAGCCCCTAAAGGGGATTGGGAAGATCCCCTGGAGGAGGGCATGGCAACCCACTCCAGTGTTCTTGCCTGGAGAATCCCCAGGGACAGAGGAGCCTGGTGGGCTGCAGTCCAAGGGGTAGCAAAGAGTCAGACATGAGTGAGTGACTAAGCACACAAAAAGGATCTCTAACTTGTTGCCTTAAAAGGACAACTAATGGGATTATTGAGATCTGGTAATAAATATCAATGAGAATGACATAATTCATGCAAACTTCTTAGGGTAATTCTATACTATACTAAACAACTACAGTATATCATATATAGCTATAAAATATTAACTACGAAATATAATCTACATGTGAATGACGTACTGCAGAATTACCCCTCCATGCCTTTGTATGAAAGAATTGTTGGGTTGTGTCTGCAGCCCACTCTAAACCTTCCTCTTTGAATGCTGGGGCTTTGCACTCCTGTAGGCTCCCTCTGGAGCCTGTTCTGTTCACATTCTACCTGCCTGAGTTAGACGTCTGTCTCTGTGAGAGCCTTTAACCACTGACGATAATCTCAGTCTATCTGCAATCCATTGTTTAAAGTGAATTCCTCAAAGATGGAATCCTCACCCCTGGCCTTCCCTGGGGGGCAGCTTCCCCAGAAGGAAAGTTGTGACTGTGTGTTGCTCACAGGCCATGTGAGCAACTGGTCTTGAACCAGTCAGTTGTTCCATGTCCGGTTCTAACTGTTGCTTCTTGGCCCACATCAGGTTTCTCAGGAGACAGGTAAGATGGCCCGGTATTCCTGTCTCTTGAAGAATTTTCCACAGTTTGTTGTGATTCACACAGTCAAAGGCTTTAGTGTAGTCATCAAAGCAGATGTTTTTCTGAAGATCCCTTGCTTTCTCAATGATCCAGTGAATGTTGGCAATTTGATCCCTGGTTCCTCTGCCTCTTTGAAACCCAGCTTGTACATCTGGGATTTCTCGGGTCACTTACTGCTGAAGTCTAGCTTAAAGGATTTTGAGCATTACTTTGCTAGCTGTGAAATGAGCACTATTGTGTGGTAGTCTGAACATTCTTTGGCATTGCCCCTCCTTAAGATTGGAATGAAAAATGACCTCTTCCAGTCCTGTGGCCACTGCTGAGTTTTCCAGATGCCTATTGAATATAAAATACCTAGTTTTACACCAACTTTGTCAGGTGAATTAATTGGACAAGAAAGTTCCCACAGAACAAGCCTGTGATGAAACTGAAGGCAGAACATAGCACATATTGTTATAAACTACACAAGAAAAATTGGTCTCTTTTCACTTGACTTTTAACCAAAAAATGTTTTAGCCAATCTTATCCATCAAGCTGGCTTTTGAATGTCTTTTACCTCTTAACATAGATCAAACCCCCTTTGAAGGATAAAAATTTATTGCCACAAAAGCCACAGGTTTTGAAAGAACATCCCCCGCCAAGATCTCCCCAAATGTCTTGAGGAGGACAGCACTATTGAGATAAATGTGTGGTCTCCGCATGGAGACTACTTCAGGGAACATAACATTTAGTGCCCTTCTGTGGTTCAGGATTTGGGCTGAAAATAATCACTTGCTTTCATAACTGTCTTTCTCTGATTGATGCTATTTATCATCGTTATTTGTATTTCCTTTGTTCTCATCACTGCTCTCATAAGTAACACACCTGTGTTTACCACTGACCCTCTTGAGATATTTCAACTCTTCCAGCTCACCCACATGCTCTCGCCCTTAACGTACCATCTGTCTGCCACGGTCACATTGCCTCAGTGATTCAGACTGTTCTGCCTGCTAACTCAGCCCCTGTGCCTCAGCAGAGTGCTTCCCAGAAACTGGCTGAGTCCTGCTTTGTTAGCCCAAGTGGAAGGCTGCTTCTCCAAGGCAGGGTCCCGAGATACCTCCGGTGGCAATCGCATCAGCGGAGAGCCAGCATGCTATGTGTGATCATTTTCAATTCCATTTTCACTTTAGAATGCCTTTTTATCCTAAGATTACTACTGAGTAATAAGGTGTAAAGCTGCTTCAGCAGTAGACTCCTCTGTCCATGGGATTCTCCAGGCAAAGTACTGAAGTGGGTTGCCATTTCCTTCTCCAGGGAATCTTCACAATCCAGGGATGGAACCTGGGTCTCGTGGATTGGAGGCAGATTCTTTACTGTCTGAGCCACCAGGGAAGGCCTTTCAATAGTTTACGCTGCCTTTAAATGAATGCTTCTCCCTCAACCCCACCATGGAAGGAACACAGCAAATTCCCTTAAATGATCATTTTCTTGCTGGAGCAACACATGCAAGCCCTAAGCCAGGTCGAATCTAGTTCTGTTTTCATTCCTGTCTTTTACAAGGTGCGAGATTATTAAGTTTACGATATCCATTTTCATCTGTCTTGGTTACTTTATCTTGAATGGGACCCAACATAATAAAAATAGTGTTTGCAGTAGATACTTTATACATACTTAGGTGCAGACAATAACAGATTAGATCTACATCATTCGAGAGTTCCAGATCATTGCACTATTTTCTTATACGTCTTCTTTCAAAGTTGCAAAAACGTAGGAGTTTAGCATCACAAATCACATTATTGAAAGAGACTAATAAACCTATGATATAGGTGAAGAGAGTTAAGGTCCAAAGAAATGTGATTATTTCAACAAGTTCTCATAGTGAATGGGTGGCAGAGCCAAGACCAAAACTCTCAAATAATAAAAATACTGAAACTGAGTAGCATATTCTTAAACGTTTGAAATAAAATGTTTGGGGTTAGCAGAAGCCCACCAACAGAGGGCAGCAGAGACCTTCTCTCCCACCTCTGTGTATTTCATGCTCTGGTGGAGAAGGAAAAGGCAACCCACTCCAGTGTTCTGGCCTGGAGAATCCCAGGGACCGGGGAGCCTGGCGGGCTGCCATCTATGGGGTTGCGCAGAGTCGGACACGACTGAAGCGACTTAGCAGCAGCAGCAGTAGTTTGAGAAAAGTGGCTTTTTCTCCAATGTGATTTCTGCGGTGACAGAACCAAAACAGCAGATATGTTGTCAGTCCCTGCCTTAGTGACAACGAGGAATCAGGGGGTGGCTGGCCAGATGTTGTCTCCAAGTCAGAATGCGTTTTACCCATCAGAGCCCAGTGGATGACAGCACCTCAGTTCCTAGGTTGTTATTGAAGGGGCAGCTCTCTAAGCAGGAAGACAGCATTTAAAGCTCTGGTGCTTGAATCTGGAGTTTTTCACTAAGAATTCTTTTCAGTAGTCAATAAATTAGAGTAAAGGAGAGCAATGAAACTAAGAAACCATCTGAAATTCTTATTTGCATTTTCTAAGCAAATACAGGGCTTCCCTGGTGGCTCTCACAGTAAAGAATTTGTCTGCAAAGCAGGAGACCTGGGTTCAATCCCTTGGTCAGGAAGATCCCCTAGAGTAGGAAATGGCAACCCATTCCACTATTCTTGCCTGGAGAATTCCATGGACAGAGGAGCCTGGTGGGCTATAGTTCACTGGGTCACAAAGAGTCAGATACCACTGAGTGACTAACACTTTCAAGCAAATACCAGCAACTAGAGATACATCAGCTGCATGATTTGGGGGGTAGAATGAGGTGAGACTGGGAGGGGAAGATAAAAGATAAATTTAGAGGGTAGATGTAAAGGACTAGGCTGAATCAGCTCCCTTCCCAACCTCCAGGGTCTCCACCAGCTCCCCTCCAGTCAGCTGCCTCCAGCTCTTCCCCATGCTGGCTGCCTTTCCTCCTCGTGTCCTCTCTGCCCTCCCCTGGGTCTCACATTTCAGACCTTCATGTGCTTCCCAGTCCCTCACTCAGGACTCAGACTCCAGCTTCCATCAGTGAAGTAGGTGGGTGAGGGGACTGGAAGGTGGGGGGACTGTATTTGTGCCTATTCAGACACTTGTCCTCAGCTCCCACTAAAGAAGTTAGTCCTACAACCAACTCAGCTGACAGTGGAGGCAGATTTTATTAACCTACCTGTGCTTACTCAGCAACACAGATTAGTTTTCTGGGAGCATTGTTGTTTATCTCAGTGCCTGTACACATGGCACTTCAAGTCATGTTCAACTCTTTTGAGACCCTGTGAACTGTAGCCCACCAGGCTCCTCCGTCCATGGAATTTCTCATGGCAAGAATACTGGAGTGGGTTACCATTTCCTTCTCCAGGGGATCTTCCTGACCCAGGGATCAAACCCACCTCTCCTGCATTGCAGGCAGGTTCTTTTACCACTCAGCCACCTGGGAAGCCCCTTTAGGGGCATAATAATACATTTTCTTATCCATCCCCTGGAGTCAGAAGCTGCTGTGTCAGTGGCTCAGACTGTAAAGAACCTGCCTGCAGCGCAGGGGACCCAGGTTCGATACCTGGGTCAGGAAGATCCCCTGGAGAAGGGAATGGCAACCCACTCCAGTATTCTTGCCTGGAGAATCCCATGGACAGAGAAGCCTGGTGGGCTACAGTCCATGGGGTTGCAAAGAGTCGGACACAACTGAGCAACTAATACTTTCACTTTCAGATGCAAAACCACTTTAAAAATCCTCAGGGAGGTAGGCCCTTCCCTGGGTATAGGACCAGGAAAACTGTGGACTGAAAAAATCAACTTAGAAGAATGTGTCTGCATATGCAAATACATTTTGTGCTTTCTTTTTATAAAAGCAAGACATGCCCTTTCACATTTGACAAATATGAAAGGACATAAGGAAGAATACTGAAATCTCCTGTAAACCTACCACCTAACATACAGCCATGGTCAAAGTATTTTGAAAATGTTAAAAACTTAATTCTCTTACAAATCTAAACTAAGCACACAGGGAAAATGTATTTAACTTGTTACTGAGGGAACCGGCAAAAATAAAACTGAATGAAAGTGAATTTGAGAGATCATGTATACAGGCACTGAGATAACAAGGAAGGAAGACTGCTAGATACAAAGATGGTTCATATCTTGCAGAGAATAAAATTGTAATCTTTAAGAGCAGATATAACTTGATTAGCTACTGGGGAAAAAAATCCACGTGTTGTCATGTAACTTCACAGAGTTCAGGCTCTAATCAGTAGTAAATACAGTTGTTCTGCTTATCTGCAGTTTCACTTTTCCAGTTACCCCTGCTCAACCGCACTAGGAAAATATTACATGGAAGTTTCCAGAAATAAGCAATTTGTTAAGTTTTAAAATGCACCAATTTGAGGGACATGATGAAGTATCTTGGAGTCCCACTCCATTCTGGCAGGGACAGGAATTATCCCTCAGCTCAGCATTTCCTTCCTATTAGTTACTTACTATCTTTATCATTACAGAGAAGGCAATGGCACCCCACTCCAGTACTCTTGCCTGGAAAATCCCATGGATGAAGGAGCCTGGTAGGCTGCAGTCCATGGGGTTGCTAAGAGTCGGACACAACTGAGAGACTTCACTTTCACTTTAATGCATTGGAGAAGGAAATGGCAACCCACTCCAGTGTTCTTGCCTGGAGAATCCCAGGGACGGGGGAGCCTGGTGGGCTGCCGTCTATGGGGTCGCACAGAGTCGGACACGACTGAAGCGACTTAGCAGCAGCAGCAGCAGCTTTATCATAAGTATTGGAAGAAAACAATATGCTATTATTCAGTACTATCCACAGTTTCAGGCACCGCTGGGGTATCTTGGAACATATTCCCTTCAGATGAGAAAGAACGACTATATTAACTTAAACAAGGGAATGTCCCAGATAATCACTGGGCAAATCTGCTAGACTATTCTGATGACATGGAAAGGACATACAGTCCTGCTTTTTTCCAAGTTTTGCATAGTTTTTCTTAATACATCATTATGAATTTAATAATTTCCTCTAGTTTTTAAAGGTTTTAGAGTGTAAATATGTGAATAAATAAAACATATTTTTTCCAAGTAATGATGTTGTATGTATAATCATACCTTTTTCTTATTCTCACTTTACAGTGTATCATGAACATTTTTCCACATCACTAAATATTTTTCAAAAACAATTTTAATGGCTATGTTTTTTTATTCAGATATGCTGCAATTTATATAACCAATTCCTTACTGTTGAGAAGAAGTAGTATTTTAATGAATATTCTAGTACACAAATCCTTGCATTCATTCCCAGTTATGTCCAATTCCAATTAGTTCCTAGAAGTGAAATTTCTGTCCACTGTTTAGGTCCTTAATACTTATTGTCTTTAGAAAGATTATTTCCATCTACACTTTCAGCAACTGAGTATGATTACATTTATTTCATCACCCCTTACCAACATTGGGGATATATATTTTTAATATATATATTAAATAATAATATTAAATATTACATATAAATATTAAATAATATATATATTATTTTGTTACCTCCAACATGATATAATACAACACAGGTCATTCATCAGGCCTGGAAAAAAAAACCAAGAGACTAAGGAAGCATGGAGGAGGCACTTCAGTCACTGATCAAGTCATTGAAGATCAGTTCTTAAGTTCCTCTTCATCATGAAAGTTTTGAAGATACTGATGCTATTTTAATTGATGATGCCACTTCTATAGAGCTTGTGTACAATCAGCATCTTAATTCTTCTCATGGAAGTTAGTAAAGAGATGGACTACCCAGAAACATCAGACTCAGAGAGGAGTGTGAGGTTTTATGAAGGACCATGAGTCCTTGGCAAAAATACTACTGGTTCCATAGACCATGGTAGACATTTGAGAGTCTGAATAGGAAGGGGATAGGATCAAAATTTCCCTTTTGTGAACCAGGCGGTGCAGTTTGGATTAAGTGTCCACTAGAAACAAAGTCAAAGGTCCTTACAATATGCCAAGTGAGAGATGGTGGCTGATACCTTAGTAGAAAGGAGAATACAGGTAAAAGTCACTGACTAAGAGTAAACAAGAATCAAAGAAAACCTTGAAATTAGAGGTTGGCAAGAGATGAGGGTTCAAGGGACCAGTAAGGTATTTGGGGTACTGTCCCCCCAAATTAGAAGCCAGTTAGAAGGAAATTCTGGTGTTTTTGTTACCGAAAGATGTGGGGTCTGGGTACTCCATGCTCAAAAGCCAATAAATATGCCAAGGTCATGGAGAGGAAAGTTTGCTTTATTTCAGATGTTGGCAACTGGTGGGGTGGGGACTATATGCAGAAACAGCACAGTCATCTCTGAAAGTCATCTTCAAAGTGGTCATCAGTGGTCTGACCAGCTCTATCTTGGTTGTTTTAAGTATAGTTAATCTTCAGTTCCAGGACTCGTTTGTTTCTATCTCTTTGAGGCCAGTTCTGGGAACTGTAGCAGCTTACGTCATGGGTACAGTCCGGTCATCACGTAGTTAACTTCTCCACCTGGTGTTTTAGTATCTATAAGAGAGCTCACAGGATATGGCTCAGAATATTATCTATAGCCCTTGAGAAATAAAAGTCCTTGACTATGCTTAATGAGTGCATTGATATTATTTGGTCTCCTTTATTTTCCTTTTTTCCTTTTTTTATGCATTTCTCATTTCTCTGATTAAACTTATTTTTCAACTAAAGTTTTCCACAGACAAAAATCAGGCAAAGGACATGGGGAGAGTGGGGGCAAGGACCATAGAGTCCTGCTCTGTTTCACTCTGAGAAATGCTGAGGGTGGAGATGTGGTTTTGGGAGAAGCCACGTGAGTGAATGATGTCACCAAAGGAGAGACTAATATCTGAAAACAATTTTTAAAACATATATCTCACCTCCCTCAGAAACTTTCAAATAAAAGGACAAATACTTTTAAGACAAGAATCTGAAGTAAAGGTGTGGAGAGAAAGGGAACTGGTCCTGTGATGATTAATGAAGATTATAGCCATCAAACTCATGGAGATGAGATGGAGACGGAGAGACAGAGAATGGGAGGCCTGAAGACAGAATCTTTGGTATCACTTTTCATCAGAGTTACTGTTAAAGTCACAGTCTTCTGTCACAGAAAGAACTAAAATTGGAGAACCTAATAATTTTAGGGCTTCCCTGGTGGATCAGTGGTAAAGAATCTGCCTCCCAGTGCAGAAGACACAAATTCAATCCCTGGGTCTGGAAGATACCCTGGAGAAGGAAACGGCCCCTTACTCCAGTATTCTTACCTGGGAAACCCCATGGCCAGAAGAGCCTGGTGGGCTACAGTCCATAGGGTCCCATAGGGTCACAAAAGAGTTGGACATGACTGAATAACTAAACAACAATAATGATAATTCCAGGATACCCATCCTAGACATTCTGGGGTATGAATTCAAGAGCTGCCCATTTATAAATATTTCTGATACCAGGTCAGTTTAAAGTTTATGTTGATGGGTTGATCACTAAATGTTTCTCTGATTGCCCTGATACTTTTCTGCACCATCTCCACCTTCTTGAAGGCAAAAAAATTGTTAAATTTCTAATACCTGTGATTAATTATAGATTCCTGAAGTTTTTACTTTCCACTTCAGTGAAATTTAGAAAAAAAAGATTTTATCCTCCACCCCTTCCCTCTCTCCTCCCTTCACATACCACATCTATACCACAGCTGAGGCCCCTGTGGATTTTAAAAAGGCCTCTTTCTTATTTTAAAAGAGTTTTTCTTTATTTTTTTTTTACTTTTCATTGAAGTATAGTTGAATTACAATGTTGTATTAATTATGTGACTCAGGTATACATATACATTCTTTTTCATATTCTTTCCACTATGGTTTATCACAGAGTATTGAATATAATTCCCGTGGTATAAAGCAGGACCTTGTTGTTTATCCATTCTGCATATACCAGTTTGTATCTGCTAACACCAAGCTCCTAATCTAACCTTTTCCCACTAGCCGCCCTTGGCAACCACTAGTCTATTTTCTATGCCCCTGCTTCTATTTCTGTTTCACAAGTAAGTAAAGTCACTCAGTCGTGTTCAACTCTTTGCGACTCCATAAACTGTAGCTTACCAGGCTCCTCCACCCATGGGATTTTCCAGACAAGAGTACTGGAGTGGGTTACCATTTCCTTCTCCAGAGGATCTTCCCAACCCAGGGATCAAACCTGGGTCTCTTGCATTGTAGGCAGACGCTTTACCGTCTGAGCCACCAGGGAAGCCTTCTGTTTCATAGAGGGGTCCATTTGTGCTGTGTTTTAGATTCCGCGTATAAGTGATGTCACATGGCGTTTGCTTTCCCTGACTTCACTCAGTATGATCATCTCTAGGTCCATCTGCGTCGCTGCACAGGATACTATTTCATTATTTCCTAAAGCTGAGCAGTGTCCACTGTGTGTCTGCACCACATCTTCCTCATCCACTCACCTGTCAATGGGCACTCAGGTCGCTTCCATATCTTGGCTATTGTGACTAGAGTTGCTATGAACACAGGGTCGCATGTATCTTTTTGAATTATAGTTTTGTCTGGGATACAGGCCCGGGCTAGAGCTGCTGGATCATGTGGTACCTCCAGTTTTAGTTTTCTAAGGAACCTCCATGCTGTTTCCACAGTGGCTATATCAGCTCTCATTCCCACCAACAGTGCAGGAGGGTTCCCTTTTCTCCACACCTAAAAGGCCACACCCTTTCAATGGGAGCTGGTTGTGGTTTGGGGTGGGTTTAATCTTTCTAGTAAATAGATGGAAGATAAACAACTGGTAGGTGTGACTGCTGCAGTGCAAGTTTTTATGGGCTGGGGCCTCTTGTTGATGGTGAAAGAGGAGAGTGGAAAAGTTGGCTTAAAGCTCAACATTCAGAAAACGAAGATCATGGCATCTGGCCCCACACTTCATGGGAAATAGATGGGGAAACAGTAGAAACAGTGTCAGACTTTGTTTTTTTGGGCTCCAAAATCACTGCAGATGGTGACTGCAGCCATGAAATTAAAAGGCGCTTACTCCTTGGAAGAAAAGTTATGACCAACCTAGATAGTATATTCAAAAGCAGAGACATTACTTTGCCGACTAAGGTCCGTCTAGTCAAGGCTATGGTTTTTCCTGTGGTCATGTATGGATGTGAGAGTTGGACTGTGAAGAAGGCTGAGCACCGAAGAATTGATGCTTTTGAACTGTGGTGTTGGAGAAGACTCTTGAGAGTCCCTTGGACTGCAAGGAGATCCAACCAGTCCATTCTGAAGGAGATCAACCCTGGGATTTCTTTGGAAGGAATGATGCTAAAACTGAAGCTCCAGTACTTTGGGCACCTTATGCGAAGAGCTGACTCATTGGAAAAGACCCTAATGCTGGGAGGGATTGGGGGCAGGAGGAGAAAGGGACGACTGAGGATGAGATGGCTGGATGGCATCACGGACTCAATGGACGTGAGTCTGAGTGAACTCCGGGAGTTGGTGATGGACAGGGAGGCCTGGCGTGCTGCGATTCATGGGGTCGCAAAGAGTCGGACACGACTGCGCGACTGAACTGAACTGAACTGAAAGCCACCCCTGCCTCCCTGGCAGTTTCATTGTAGAAGTGGATTCATGCTTAGGTGAGAATTATTATTATTATTAGGTGAGAATTCACCCTTAGGTGAGAATTATTCTTCTCTAATGACTGACTTTTACTCAATAATAATTCAATAATAATCAGTTTATAGCTCTTGAGAACACACCAATGAAACTAGGTAGGGAAATGGAGCCAATGTGTGGGAGTATTTTCAACTGCACATAATTGCTCAGTTGTCACGTGTATAATAAGAGCTGCCTGTGAGAACTTCGTCAAATTAAATGACTCTTTGTAATCAAAACAAGAAACCACATGTTTCTCCCATGACCTAGAAGAAAACAATATTAACACTTAGGGCTTCCCGGTGGTGCTAGTGGTAAAGAATCCACCTGCCAATACAGGAGATGTAAGAGACATGGGTTCGATCCCTGGGTTGGGAAGATCCCCTGGAGAAGGGCACAGAAACCCACTCCAGTGTTCTTGCCTGGAGAATCCCATGGAGAAGCGCAGCCTGGTGGGCGACAGTCCATAGGGTCACAGAGTTGGACACGACTGAAGCGACTTAGCACGCAAAATGCACTATATTCAGTTTTGAATATATTTAAAATAACTGTCTCTAAAAATAAGACCCTCTGGGAATTGCCTGGCCATCCAGTGGTTGGGACTCTGCGCTCTCACTGCCAAGGGCCAGAGTTAGATCCTTTGTTGAGAAACTAGGATCCTTCAAGCCCCATGGCATGGCCAAAATTAAAAGATTGTTTTTCATTTAAAAGTACGACTCTCATCTGCTTGCTGTGTTTAGCAAGGGAAACACACTTTGGAGGATGGAAACATTTTTACATGGTGCTGAAGCAGAGGATAAAGAAGTGGACATACACCTGTCAAGCCAGCATGCAGCATTTACACAGGTGAGTACATTGCTAGTCATGACTGTGAGGTCACAGTGCATTTCTAAATGAGGTATTGTCATTTTCTTGATTTATAGCTGTGGAACCCAGGTATAAGAGCTAGTGGTTAGTCAAATGTTAAACATCAAAATAAAGGCAAAGCCCAGTCCCGATTTGTACTCATCTCTTCTAGTCTCCTCGAAAAGTCCTCCTCCCCTTTTCCCCTAGCTGCCTCTTACTTCTTAAAAAAAAAAAAGTGATAATAATAATAATTGAGGTCATAAGCTAAGAACTACCCCAACCCCATCTCCCCGCTCCCCGACCCCCACCACGCACATGGTCTTAGATGGTGAGGGGTCCTCCCTCCTTTCCAGCGTTGGTGTTGACACTGGCTCCTTGTCCCACTCTCCACAATTATCCCTTCAACGTTCCATACCTTTAATTTCTCTTCTCTTTACTATCTCATTCTGATAATCTCAGGTCTGTCCCATCCTTAAAGTGGCCCTCTCTTGGTTCTGCTTCCTCCTCTAGCTGTTGCTTCTTTCTTCTTCCCTTCAAAGACCAGTTTTTACAGCAATTTCCTACATTCTCTACTTCCTTACCTCCTGCTCTGCCAAGGCCACAAGTGGCTTCTAGTTCTCCAGTCTGAGACTCTTCAGCTCTTTCCGGGCATTCCTGCTGCCTTCTACACTGTAGACCATTTGGTCCTTGCAAATCTACTCTCCCAGCTTCTCTGACATTAATCTCTCAAGTTGCTCCTTATGCCTCTTTGCTCCTTCTCTGGCTCTTGCACCTCTGCCTAATCCTATTATCCTTCTGGAAACCCAGACCCCTTAGAGTATAAAGGTATAGACCTTTCTCCCAGATGATAAACTATGTCCTATATAAGTTTGAAGGTGTGCCGGGGTCCTGCCCTGGTGGATCCAGGGATATTCAAAGCGGGGACAGAGCGGACGAGATAGGACAGGACAGGACAGGATAGCTCAGGACAGGATAGAATAGTAGGAAATTATTAGAAACATAGGAGGCTGAATAACTTGGTTTACGGGGAAAGCCAATAAAACCTCAAGACAAGAGGTTTGCACCATCTACGTGGGCCACCGGCGTCCGCTTGAGTCTCTAAAGGGGGCCCCACCGTGGGTCCTCCTTTTCTTGCAGAACTTATAGCCGGGGCAAGTAAGTAGACGTGGTGAGCCTCCCGCTCCAGATGGGAATTCAGCCTGGAATTAGAGTACAAGAGGACAGAGGCAGAGAGACATGGGGGGAGCCAGATATCTTTAAAGAAGGAGTTAGAGTGAGCCATCTGAGAAACCAGTCCACGAAACTGCTCTGAGAAACTGCTCCTGAGAGAAACTGGTCCGGAAAAACTGCTCTGAGAAAACTGTTCTCAAGGAAGCGGACTCCGACAGACTGCTCTGAAAAAACTGCTCTCGAGGAAGCTGGCTCCTAACTTTATTTTTCACATCCCCTTTTTATACCATGAAGATCAATGAGTTTCACAAATTTTTGCAATGACAGCACCCTGACTCTTATCAAGAGCAGGCTTAGTCTTTGCATACCTGATTGTATACACAAGTCTTAGGTAATTTACATCATCTTCCAGCCAAAAGGCCAATTCAACAATTTACAGCTCTTTTCTGATAAGTGTTACTTTTTCCAAGGTCTGGCGCCATTCTCGGGAGGCGCTAAACAAGGTTGGATTCTCATAAATGCAAGGACACAGCAAACAGGAGTACAAATGATTTATAAAAGAAACAATTAACTCAAAAGCCTAGTGTTGCTAACATTAAAAAACTACTACATTTCTATCCCCAAATATAGTTTGTATAGCAGAAACTTCCAGGTGCAGATAAGGAGGTCTGGCAACAGTCATTGAAGCAACAGTGAAATAAATCTATTAAGGCTTTGGCTCTTAGGAAAGGTTTGTAACTTAAAAACACTTCAAGGCTCTTTTGCCCCTCACAGCTGGGGGTTGCGAGCAATTCACAAGCTTGTAAAAGGTCAGGGGAACCTGTTTAGGCAGAATAGAGCATTATCAAAAGGGGGGTAGGGCTGCAACACTCCCTTCAAATGCAGGAGACTAAAGCTCTGAATTAACTCTTTCCAAGAAACTGGCAGAGAACAGTGGAGAAACAGACAAATACAGAACAAATTTTATTATTGGGGCACATGCTTAGGAAAAACCAGGGAGAAATCTGATGACTCAGATTGCTCTGCCATCTGAGTGTGCCTCGTGACTCTGTCACGGGTGGGATTCCTCACGCTGGCCTCCGACAAAGGTGGGAGGAGAAGGGGACGACGGAGGATGAGATGGTTGGGTGGCATCATCAACTAAATGGACATGAGTTTGAGTAAACTCCAGGAGTTGGTAATAGACAGGGAGGCCTGGTGTGCTGACTCTGGGGTCATAGAATCAGACATGACTGGCAACTGAACTGAACTGAACCAACTTCAACAAACCCCAGATCTTCATGGATTAGCACAACCAAGGTTAATTTCTTGATTTGGGCAAATCAATGTGAATGTTCTCCTAGGCAGCTCTCTCCAAGTGTGATTCAAGGATCCACCCTCCAACATTATGTGCCTCAGCCATCTTGGAGTCTTCAGCTTCCAGTTGCATAGATGGGAAGTCAGGACAAGTGAAAGATGCATATGATTCTGCGCCCATTCCATTGATCAGAGCTGGGTCACATGATGTCACCTAGAAGCTAGGTGCTTCTAGGCAGGGGAAGCTGCCTGCCTCCATTCCAGGAGAACCTGAGAAAAGTAGCTAGCTATACATATAGCAGGGCCTCCATAGTGGTGCTAGTGCTAGAATCTGCCTGCCAATGCAAGAGATGCAAGAGATGCAGGTTTGATCCCCAAGTCTGGAAGATCCCCTGGAGGAGGACATGGCAACCACTCCAGTATTCTTGCCTGGAGAGTCCCATGGACAGAGGAGTCTAGCAGTCTACAGTTCATAGGGTCGCAGAGTCAGACACGACTGAAGAAACTTAGCATGCATGCACACACATAGAAATGATGCCGACTGGATACTGGCAAACACTATAGCACTGCTTTAAATGTTAGGATTCCTCTGGATCCCACAGCTGATTGCTCTTCTCATTCTTTAAGGTCTCACTGATGCTCTCATTGTCTCTCATCATTTCTCTACCCTCTCCATGCTAGTAATTAACCACTTCAGCTGAGCTTTCCCATGAAGATCTGACTTCTGTCTCCAACATATTTCATTTGGTTGGGTCATGGACACTTTAAAATCAACAAGATCAAAAGTCAACTAATCATCTTCCTCTTTAAACCAATCTCTTATTCTCTTTTGACTTTATCATTTACCTACTCACGTAAGGCAGGAAGCCAAGTGGCATTCTCAATCTCTCACCTTCACTTCTTGCAGAAAATCCTCCCAATAACCTCTTACATGTTCTTTTAAGACTATTTAACATGCTTCTATTAAGTTTGACTAAATTTTTTTGAAAACATTTCAATCATTTGGGAAAATGAACACTTGTATGTTCTTTCCCTAGATTCACCAATGATTTAATATTATTATTTAGCTGTATTGAGTTTGCTCTCTCTCTCACTCCCCTCTCCTCCCTTCACCCTATTCTATCAGTGTTTATTCTCCTGAATGGTTGAAATTTTTCAAAATAAAAAATTAATAGTAAAACATTAGAAGAAAATAAAATGTTAAATACACATATATTCCTATGGTATTTTCCTTCATGATTACAACACAATCATTCTTGGGAAATTTAACATTATATAATATTTAACTTATATGCAGAGTACATCATGAGAAACACTGGGCTGGAAGAAGCACAAGCTGGAATCAAGATTGCCAGGAGAAATATCAATAACCTCAGATATGCAGATGACACCATCTTTATGGCAAAAAGTGAAGAGGAACTAAAAAGCCTCTTGATGAAAGTGAAAGAAGAGAGTGAAAAACTTGGCTTAAAGCTCAGCATTCAGAAAACCAAGATCATGGCATCTGGTCCCATCACTTCATGGGAAATAGATGCGGAAACAGTGTCAGACTTTATTTTTTGGGGCTCCAAAATCACTGCAGATGGTGATTGCAGCCATGAAATTAAAAGACGTTTACTCCTTGGAAGTAAAGTTATGATAACCTAGATAGTATATTCAAAAGCAGAGACATTACTTTGCCAACAAATGTCCGTCTAGTCAAGGCTATGGTGTTTCCTGTGGTTATGTATGGATGTGAGAGTTGGACTGTGCAGAAAGCTGAGCGCCGAAGAATTGATGCTTTTGAACTGTGGTGTTGGAGAAGACTCTTGAGAGTCCCTTGGACTGCAAGGAGATCCAACCAGTCCATTCTGAAGGAGATCAGCCCTGGGATTTCTTTGGAAGGAATGATGCTAAAGCTGAAACTCCAGTACTTTCGCCACCTCATGGGAAGAGTTGACTCATTGGAAAAGACTCTGATGTTGGGAGGGATTGGGGGCAGGAGGAGAAGGGGACGACCGAGGATGAGATGGCTGGATGGTATCACTGACTTGATGGACGTGAGTTTGAGTGAACTCTGGGAGTTGGTGATGGACAGGGAGGCCTGGTGTGCTGCAATTCATGGGGGTTGCAGAGAGTCGGACACCACTGAGCAACTGAACTGAATTGAACTGAACTGAATACTATTTCTCTCATGAAAGGGAAAGTGAAAGTCACTCATTCGTGTCCGACTCTTTGCTACCCCATGGACTATACAGTCCATGAAATTCTCTAGGCCAGAATGCTGGAGTGGGTAGCCTTTCCCTTCTCCAAATAATCTTCCCAACCCAGGGACTGAACCTAGGTCTCCCGCATTGCAGGCAAATTCTTACCAGCTGAGCCACAAGGGAAGCCCATTTCTCTCATATATAATTCATGATCAAGTTTTTCCAATTGACTCAATAATGTACTGGGATTTTTGTTTGTTTGTTTGTTTTTTCTGGTCTAGTATTAAATCCAGCATCATACATTGCATGTCTCTTTTGTATCTTTTATTCTAAGACAATCTCACACTTTTTTTTTTTAATGGCATAGATATTTATGAAGAGCCAGGAGGACTGTTCAGCAGAAGATCCCTTTGTTTGGATTTGATGGTTGTTCCTTCCTGACTGGATTCATGGTAAACATTTTTGGGAGGAACATCAAGTATGTCTTCTGAGCACAACTCATCTGGAGTCACAAAACCATAATGTGGTCCATTACCAGCGATGTTAAATTTGATCATTTTGTTAAAGTGGTACTACCAGGTTTACCTATGTAAAGGTAATGCTCCCCCTTTGTATGAACAAGCTATTTGTGGAGTGACAGTTCAAGACTGAGTGAATATTTCGTTCCCCTCAAATCTTTCACCCATTCGTCTAATATCACTGATGACCCTTGCCTGGAGATTTAACTTTATTACATATTAGAGAAATTTATTTTTTTATATCAATATGGACTATAAAAAATTAATATGTCAAAATTCATTTCAATCATATGTTTTCTGATGCTCAAACTGTCCCAGATTTGGCCAGTACAAGCTGCTTTTGGTAGACTTTTGACATAAAACCATCAGTTTTTGAGCACATTCTTACTTTCTAACTCAACAAGATTGAATGCTTTCTTACCCCAAATCTGGAACTGACCTTTCTCCAAGGAACCCTGGTCACCTTTAGTGGGAAATGGCATTTAGAAACCAGATCTGTTGTTACGTATGTTTGTTGCTACTGGGATGTCTTTATTCTTGGACTCTTTGAGTGGAAAACACATATTTTTCAGCTAGGAAAAACATATTTTATGAAGAAAATATGGATTTGAAAAGAAATTTTCAATCTAGCACTGCAGAGTTCCTCCTGACTTTCCCCATTCCATATATTTATGCCCCTCATCCACAGTGAGAACTCTGGTTCCCAAAAATATACACATATGTATTCATTTGCTCAGTCCTTCAAACACCCACACCAAATAGATTCAGAATCACTACACTCAACACTACAAACCACAAACTCACTAAGTTGAAGCTTTCTTTTTATCCTAACAATTGACCTCAGTGAGAACGTATAGCCTGAAAATCAAGTTCAAAATCTACTTGGATTAATGTTTTGTGGTAATAGTGTCAGGTCTACATACAGTTAAATTATTTGCTTCTGCTTATATATTCAATTTTAGAGAATCTTACCCATCTCCATTTATGTATTTTTTATTAAATAAAACCTCCTCATGACTATTAATGGCTGTATATAGTGCTTCAGTTGTTGATATTTTACTAACAAGGTGTTAGGGAAATTAAAATGGAGGAAGTCTTGTTCAGCTTTCAGAAGCAGGGAGCAGGCTTCTGACCTTGCCTCTGATCTGCCTGGATACTGTCTAGATTCCATGCTTGCCCGCTAGTGCAGCAGGTCAGGTGGCACTTTAGATAAGAAAGGGAGTGGGTCTTAGAATTCTTGAGGTCTGGTCAACCATTTGGGGTATAATGAAATCCTATGACTCACAAGATAAAACAAACAGCATTCTAAAAAGGTTAAAGGAAAATGAGAGCTGAATTTTTGCATGCAAACTGATGATGATATCAGTTTGTGAACTAGGATTACAAGTGGGAAACCCTGAAACTGCAATCTTGAAGTCTCACCCATATTTGGACACACCATTCAGGACCTTTTCCCAACTGGAAATTCAGGTTGCTGTTAAAAAGGGATTTTACAGAATGTTATTTAAGTCTGGATCTTGATTGGTCCAGTTTGGTGATGTATGTGTTGTGACTCTATTTTTTTATTTCTTTTCTTTGAATGATTGTATATTGAACTAAGTTAATTCTCTATTAAATACTGAAACTGTATAACTAGTGGTTTGTTTTGTAGATGAATACTTCGAACCTGAGACAAAAGTAAAACTTTTGGCAAAACACAAGGTATTTGGACTTAACTTCACCTAGAGCCAGACATCCTGGAATGTGAAGTCAAGTGGGCCTTAGGAAGTATTGCTACGAACAAAGCTAGTGGAGGTGATGGAATTCCAGTTCAGCTATTTCAAATCCTAAAAGATGATGCTGTGAAAGTGCTGCAGTCAATATGTCAGCAAATTTGGAAAACTCAACAGTGGCCACAGGACTGGAAAAGGTCAGTTTTCATTCCAATCCCAAAGAAAGGCAATGCCAAAGAATGCTCAAACTACGGCACAATTGCACTCATCTCACACACTAGTAATGGAGAAGGAAATGGCAACCCACTCCGGTATTCTTGCCTGGAGAATCCCAGGGATGGCGGAGCCAGGTGGGCTGCTGTCTATGGGGTCGCACAGAGTCGGACACGACTGAAGTGACTTAGCAGCAGCAGCACACGCTAGTAAAGAATGCTCAAAATTCTCCAAGCGAGTCTTCAGCAATATGTGAACCATGAACTTCCAGATGTTCAAGCTGGTTTTAAAAAAGCCAGAGGAACAAGAGATCAAATTGCCAACATCCACTGGATCATCGAAAAAGCAAGAGAGTTCCAGAAAAACATCTGTTTTTGCTTTATTAACTATACCAAAGCCTTTGACTGTGTGGATCACAATAAACTATGGAAAATTCTGGAAGAGATGGGAATACTAGACCACCTAACCTGCCTCTTGAGAAACCTGTATGCAGGTCAGGAAGAAACAGTTAGAACTGGACATGGAAAAACAGACTGGTTCCAAATAGGAAAAGGAGTACATCAAGGCTGTATATTGCCACCTTGCTTATTTAACTTACATGCAGAGCACATCATGAGAAATGCTGGGCTGTATGAAGCAAGCACAAGCTAGAATCAAGATTGCTGGGAGAAATATCAATAACCTCAGATATGCAGGTGTTACCACCCTTACGGCAGAAAATGAAGAAGAACTAAAGAGCCTCTTGATGAAAGTGAAAGAGGAAAGTGAAAAAGTTGGCTTAAAGCTCAACATTCAGAAAACTAAGATCATGGCATCCAGTCTCACTACTTCATGGCAAATAAATGGGGGAAAAGTGGCTGACTTTATTTTGGGGGGCTCCAAAATCACTGCAGATGGTGATTACAGCCATGAAATTAAAAGATGCATACTCTCTGGAAGGAAAGTTATGACCAACCTAGACAGCATATTAAAAAGCAGAGACATTACTTTGTCAACAACAGTCTGTCTAGTCAAGGCTATGGTTTTTCCAGTGGTCATGCATGGATGTGAGAGTTGGACTATAAAAAAAGTTGAGCACCGAAGAAGTGATGTTTTTGAACTGTGGTGTTGGAGAAGACTCTTGAGAGTTCCCTTGGACTGCAAGGAGATCCAACCAGTCCATTCTAAAGGAGATCAGTCCTGGTTGTTCATTGGAAGGACTGATGTTGAAGCTGAAGTTCCAATACTTTGGCCACCTATGTGAAGAGCTGACTCATTTTAAAAGACTCTGATGTTGGGAAAGATTGAAGACAGAAGGAGAAGGGGACGACAGAGGATGAGATGGTTGCATGGCATCACCGACTCAATGGACATGAGTTTGGGTGGACTCTGGGAGTTGGTGATGGACAGGGAGGTGACATGCAGCAGTTCATGGGGTCCAAAGAGTCGGACACAACTGAGCGACTGAATGGAACTGACCATTACTTCTCAAAGTCTTCTCTAACCTGTAATACCTGTCCTGCACCACACACTTTTGATTCTTACCTGATTACAGTCACAATGTCAAAATTATGTTCCCTTTAGGGTTTCTCACTAAGCTCAGCCCATATGTTAGTCATCTCTATCCCTTTGCTTAGCACAAGGCATTATTATTGTCTGGATAGAACTATATAGATGGTTGGATGAATGGATGATGGATGGTTAAATGCATTGTTACGTAAATAAAGTGAAACACTGTGGTATTGGGTCTTCTTTTGTAATTTTTTTGAAATTGCTCCACTAGTTCTAGAAAAATAAGATTGATTGTACAGTCCATCTTACAAAGACAGAGTGGAATAATTAGAAAACTACAGGAAGATACCAGCATTTTGGCCAACAATTTGTCGCTGTTGTCTGTAGATTTCCCAAAGAATATATCCCATCTTGGCAGTGTGGAAGTTGAAGCTAATAATAAACCTTTTAAAAGCAGTGCCATTGAAATCTAGGTAAGACAGATCCCTGAAAGGCAATGTTAACAGTGGGATTTTAGAACCATTTTTAGATTTATAGTATTGCACTAAATTATTGGGGAAAAGATAAGAATATATAAACATTTCTACAGGGAATGTCCATGGGCTCCCAGTTTAATAGGTAAGACTCTATGAGATACTTACCATGCTTCTAGCAATGGCTTTCCCACAGCTGACCCTGGGAAAGGGAGCAACTCTGATAAGTTATATCACCCCAAACTGGGTCATGTGTTTACTTCAGCAATTCTATTTTGCCACTGGATGATTTGGAACATAATCTCTACTTTGTAAACAGAGACTTCTTCCAGAAATTTTGTGGTTGTAGGTCAATGACTAGGTTAATTGGCTTTTTTCTCAATTAGTATATATGTATATTTATTAACACACCCAGATGTTGCCTAAGTCTGATCTGCTTTCTAATCACACCAGGTCTCCCCGAACTTTATTTACCCCTCACACAATCCACCTGACCAGGATTCTGCTGGCTTGAGAGAAAATAACTTAAGATTATAGATTTTAAAATTACACTCACCTGCTAAAATCTATATTTTAATGAGGGATCTCTAGAGTAGTGCCTGCCTAAATCTCCATGTTTCCCCCAGTTTAGGGGCCTGTGACTCCATTCAAGGCCCCATTGAAAAATGCTTGAAGAGAGGATGTCAAGTGTCTTTCCCATCCAGGTGGGTGCTGAACATCCCTTCTTTTAAAGAAAAATTGTTAACATGTATATTTTTGTGGGGATTCCTAAGTACCACTAGTGGTAAAGAACCTGTCTGCCAATGCAGATGACAGAAGAGACACAAGTTCAATCCCTGGGTTGGGAAGATTCCCTGGAGGTGGACATGGCAACCCACTCCAGCATTCCTACCTAGAGAGTCCCCATGACAGAGGAGCCTGGGGGTCTACAGTCCATAGGGTCACACAGAGTCAGACATGACTGAAGCAGCTTAGCACACACACATATACATTTTAGGGGCCAAAATTTTTTTCTAATGAAAATAACTTTTATTGCATTTATCTGTAATTATATGCTATGCTATGCTATGCTAAGTCACTTCAGTCGTGCCTGACTCTGTGCGACCCCAACCAGGCTCCCCCGTCCCTGGGATTGTCCAGGCAAGAACACTGGAGTGGGTTGCCATTTCCTTCTCTAGTGCATGAAAATGAAAAGTGAAAGTGATTCGCTCAGTCATGTCCGACCCTCAGCGACCCCATGGACTGCAGCCTTCCAGGCTCCTCCATCCATGGGATTTTCCAGGCAAGAGTACTGGAGTGGGGTGCCGTTGCCTTCTGGTGTAATTATATAATATGTGCTTATTACTATAAAAAACTTTAGTAAATGTAATGTCCTTTCCTACATTTCTTTATGCATATTTGCATGTCTATATACCCTGGGGATCACTTTGTACATGCTGTATTTAGTTGCAACACATTTAAAAAATGTTTTTCTTTTTGTTTTGCTGTATTTGGTGGGGGTGGGGGGACGGGAATGTTGCCTCCTCCAGCACCACTTCCCCAAGGTAACCAATGCTAACAGTCTGGTGTCCATCCTTCCATTTCTTTCTCCATGTTCATATAATACGCAAACGTTTATACACACATATGGAGTTTGGGGTGCAACATCTTAATGTCTTTACCTGAGAATGCTCCTCTCATCTCTCATTTACTATCATTTCTCCTCCCCTAGAGAATAAGTTGATATTTAGTGTTCACTTGAATGAAAAAGTAGTAGCCACAAGGGAACTTCCTTGATTCAGAAAAGATTGAAATGACTAGAGAGGCAATGTACTAAATAGAATTCAAGAGAGGCAGTCTTTAGCACGCCAACCCCACCCCTCACCTCATTGTAGTTCCCTTGTAGCTGCACCCCAAACTCCATATGTGTGTATAAATGTTTACTTATTATATGAACATGGAGAAAGAAATGGAAGGATGGACACAAGACTATTAGCATTGGTTACCCTGGGGGAAGTGGTGCTGGAGGAGGCAACATTCCCCACCTCCCCCACTGCCAAATATAGCAAAACGAAAAAGGAAAAACATTTTTTAAATGTGTTACAACTAAATACAGCATGTACAAAGAGAGGATGAGATGGTTGGATCGCATCACTGACTCAATGGACCTGAGTTTGAATAAGCTCAGGGAGTTGGTGATGGACCAGGGGGCCTGGCGTGCTGCAGTCCATGGGGTTGCAAAGAGTTGGACAAGACTGAGCTGCTGAACTGAACTGAACGCCTGCGCCACTGGACGGCATTCTAAGTAGCAAGAGCAGAGGCAGCACACCTACAATCATATCAGATACAGATCAGCAACAACCTCGCAACCAGCTTTTACAGAACAGAAATGTCTGATTCATCTGATACCTTTTCACACCTGGAGAAGCAGTTCAGAGATGTTAAATGCTGTTCTCATTGAAATGTACCTTAGTGGGTGTAAGGCAAATGCAGAGAAAAAGAGAGCAAGCTGGGCAGTCAGGCAAAAGGGAAGTTTAATAGAGGGAAATGAGAGGGTGACTGGCCCTTAAGGAGAACCAGTGTCCTCCCTTTCTGATGGGGTCTTTCTTATACCACTGCCAACGAAAAATTCTCTGAAGGGATGGTTAATTTTTAGCCTGTAGTTCAGTCCTGTGGTATGTAGCCAGAGGTCTGGAATCTGGTGGTCTCATAGCTTTGAGAAGGTAGGCACCAGTGAGAAAAGAGAATGTTGTTTGGGCAATGTGGTCAGTCCCAAGAGTTATTGTGATTTTATTCTTTGTTTGTGAGGTCAACATAATGAGCCATTTCAGCCATAAGCCCCCATGTAACCCCTGTCAGTGGATGTCTGACTATTTGCAAAGGGAATTAGAGCTTATACTATCCAGTCCACTCCTGGCAATTTACAGAGAAAACCAATACTTTTCCCTGTAGATTCTTTTTGTATTATTCTTCTTTAATTGGAGGATACAGGAAATTCTTGCATAGAGAAGCTATCAAGTTGGATCATGTTTTGAAAAACATCTTCGACTAGTTAACATATATGTGTTACTTTCCACACTCACATTCTACACTTTCATGGGAAAACTGGATAGGTATTCCCTGGGTGGTAGTTCTTATTCTTCTTTTAGGAATAAACTTTTCAAATTCCAACATGACCCAGATTTGAAACTTGAGGGAGGCAGAGGTTCTGCAAAGCCACATTAATTAGTGCTGTTTCAAAGTGACTTTGATGCTTCATGTGAGGCCCTCCGGGAGCAGGGATGGATGGACATACTGACAACAACACATGTGATCTATGGAAGTTACCCCTTTTATCACTTCGATCCTTTGAATTTCAAATTATACTATGTATGTTCTAACCTAGTCCAGAATTATAGCTCCACCCTAGGCCCAGGAATGGGGACAGGACAATTTTGCCTGGGGTTCCTGCATTTAAATGTCCACTGGAGACTTCAACCTTCAGCACTTTAACAATTGCTTTTCAGTCAGTTCACTGAAGCAGTGACTCTGTCTCCTCACTCACTGACTCAGTGTCTCCTTGCTCTATTTTCTGTTCACTCAGCAAAATGATATTCCCAGTAAGAGGGAAAAGGCTGTGAGCCAGCGTGACTTTTCTAGGAGAGGAAGTGGAAGGTAAAGGTAGTGAGCTGGGCCATGTGCTGAGCTGGAGAGACCAGACGCTCTCTCTCAGGAGACACCACAGTGACTGGGGAGAAGGAAAGGAAAGGGAAGTGGGCAAAGAGAACCGAAGGAAAATGTCTTCTGCTCGCTGCCCCAGGAGGCAAGAGGAATCTGTCCAAGGACCTCTGGGTCTCGTCTACTGGAGGACCTGCCTATTGGGCGTGGGGACACCCAAAGCCCCACATGCTAGGCTCTGCCATCACCTTTTGCTTTTTTTTTTTTTTTTAATATACTTTTCTATCTCAGCAGTTATTTAGTTCTGGTAAGAGAAACCAAAAATTTGTGCTATACCACCACCTTCTGGAAAACAAAAGGAGGGCTCTTAACTATCAGTCTGTCGGATGGTTAAAGTCAAAATAATCAAATCCTTACCTAAATGAGAAATTTACTACTTCAAATGTAGCGACAGAGACATCTTTCATCAAACAGCATGAAAAATCAGGGTAATACGGTATTACAAAAAGAAAAAGGCAATTTTCTAGCAAGTGAACCAAAGACATGGAATACTGTGATCTAACTGATAAAGAATTTTAAGTAGCTGTTATGAAGAAATTCAATGAGCTACAAGAAAATTCAGGAAGACAATATGATGATCTCAGGAATAAGATTAGTGAACAAAACTACTTTACCAAACAAGTTGTAAATCTGACAAAGAACCAAACAAAAATTTGGGAACCCAATAAATAAGTTGAAGAATGCATTTAATATGCTGGAGATAGAGCAGATCATATGGAAGAAAGGATTAGTGATCTCAACACAGGAATATAGAAATGACTCAAGTGGAAGAGGAGAGAGGACTAAGATTTTTAAAAAGTGGAGAAACCTTATGAGAACAATCTGACTGCATTAGAAAAGCCAACAAGAATAAGAATATAAGAATTATAAGAATAATTGGCCTCCAAGAAGAAGGAGAAAAAGACAAAACATATTTAAAGGAATAATAGCTGACAGCTTCTCAAACCTGGGGAAGGAATCGAACATACAAATCTACAAAGGTAACAGGACACCTTATTATTGCAACACAAACAGACTTTCCCCAAGAGATATTATATTAAAATTGTCAAAAGTCAATGACTTTCAAAGGCTGACAGGGGGAAAATGCATTAACCTATAAATGTATCTTGGGCTTCCCTGTTGGCTCAGAGGTTAAAGCGACTGCCTGGAATGCGGGAGACTTGGGTTCGATCCCTGGGTCGGGAAGATCCCCTGGAGAAGGAAATGGCAACCCACTCCAGTACTCTTGCCTGGAGAATCCCATGGAGGAATGGTAGGCTACAGTCCATGGGGTCAAAAAGAATCGGACACGACTGAGGGACTTCACTTTCACTTTTCATAAATGTATCTTGATTAAGCTATCAGCAGATTTCTCAGTAGAAATTCTATAGGCCAGAGAGAATGGAGTTAAATATTTTAAACAATGAAATATAGGGACACCTCTGGTGGTCCTGAATCTGCCTTCCAGTGCAGGGGATGTGAGTTCAGTCCCTGGTCAGAGAACTACGATCATATGTGCTGCAGGGCAACTAAGGCCCAGGGCCACAGTAATTGAGCCCGTGCACTCTTGTGTCCATGCTCCACACAAGAGCAGCCTGTGTGCCTCAAGTAGAGCAGCCCCTGTGTGCTGCGACTAGAATGCCTGCCTGCTGCAACAAGGAACTCAAGTGCTGCAACAAAGACCCAGAGCAGCCAAAGAAAACCTAGTGAAAGACAAAAATTATCAGCCAGAATACTTTTTGGCAGTTATCCTTCAGATATGAAGGAAAAGTAAAATCTTTCCCAGACAAACAAAAGCTAAGAGAGGTCACACCACTGAACCTGCCAAGAAATGTTGAAAGGAGCTATTCAAGCTGAAACAAGAAGTACACAGAACTCTGATTAAGGTGTGTAGAGACCAGCCTGAGCAGCCTGAGGTTGTAAAAATTGTTTCTAGCCCTGATTTGTTCCCTAGCCTGTAATCAGTCTACCATGAGAGGCGCCACTAGGGACATAGGTATGAGAACAGTGTCTTCTGACTACTTCGGGAGCATTCCAGGGAACAAGGAGAAAGGTTAAAAATTTATTAGGGGCTCTAAAGAAACAGACCTGCACCCACGGGCTCTTTGTTAATCTTAAATCAGGGCTATTGTCTTAAGAGGAAAAAAAACACAGAGGGGGATCATACTCGTATCTTAAGAATACAGCCCCCAAGAGTCAAGCTAAAAGTTGATTGCCTCGGGCCATTCAACTAAAGCAGCATAATTGTAGGTTAGTTAGCTATTTAGGCCTAATAACGAATGAACCTATCCCCAAAAAGGCCAAAGTTTGTGAACCAATCAAAACACTCCATCTCAACTGCACCTGTTTATGATTTTTTGCTTATAAACTGCTCTGTAACAATTGTTTGGGGTTCATCTCCTCGGGTGGAGATTAAACCCCGGCGCGTCAGCTTAATAAATCCTCTTGCTAATTGCATCGAGTCCGAGTCTCGGTGATCTTGGCGACGACGAGTCCTGGGCAAAGACCAGGAGGTCTAACAGGTGATAGTCAGAATTAGAGCACTGTAACTTGTTTTTTGAATACTATATTAGACTGTTACCTATAGCACAAAAGTTAAAAATCACTAAAGACAACTTATAGTTACTACATTTTGGTAGTGAAATTATAGCCTAAAACGAGACAATTTGTGATATCAAGAATATAAAAAGGGAAAAGTTAAAGGATGAAACTTTAATAAGAGCATGAAAGTAAATTCTATCAGAAGAAAAAGACTACTATGAGGTATTTTCTGTAAACCTCATGATAACTACAAGACAAAAATGAGTAGAGACGTGAAATATTTTTTAAAAAGGAGACTGAGCAAATCATCATGGAAAACCACCAACTTCAAAGTTAAATAGAAACAGAAGGACAAAGAAACAGTGGAGAGACAGACTAATCATTCCCTGCCCATCCTGTCAATGCTGATGTTCCACAGAGGGGTGGCTGACAAATACTTGTAAATAGCGATGACACGGAATCCTAAACTCTCTGGCCCCTGCCTTTAAAGTCCAAAACACTGATGTACACATAAGTTCATTTTCCTTTCAATCTTCATTCCCAAGCCCTGACGTAGAATGCTGGGAGCTACATTGACATACACAAAGAAATTCCTTTGCACTAACTGGAGGTAAAAGTTTCTCCATAAAATCTAGAGTTTAATCCCCACCTCAGGCCTTCTGGCATTTGGAGAGCTCCCTCAAGGGCAATGTCCCCAGTTCTCATTCCTTAACCTAATGAGAGGAAAAGTCACGGGTACAAAGAAGAACCAGAGAGGAAAAGAGAGCACACCCTTCCAGGAAAGGAGGGGATTAAGACCTGGGGCCCCTTTTTAATATGCATGGAGCTTAGGGGCTTCCAGCCCCTGGAGAATGTAGTCTTCCACTTGATTTTTCATTTTTTTCTAAGTTTTAAAGATTGACATGGCAAGATCAACATCCTTATCCTGATCTCAGTTATGGCCCTGGATATAATTAGCCCAAAGAGGCTGGGTTTATCCCCCTTTTAATAACAACACCTTTCAATCAAAGAATTGATCATTGTTTGTGATGTGACATCAGCCCACACATGGGGTGTGGAAATAGAAAATTTGATAGAGCCAAGGTGATGTTTCTCAGAGCTAATAATTTCAACAGTCATCACCTCTGAATAGCATTTCACTAAAACTGATTTATGGGCTTCCCTTGTGCCTCAACTGGTAGAGAATCCACCTGTAGCGTGGGAGACCTGGGTTTGATCCCGGGGTTGGGAAGATCCCTGGAGAAGGGAAAGGCTACCCACACCAGTATTCTGGCCTGGAGAATTCCATGGACTGCACAGTCCATGGCTTCACAAAGAGTTGGACATGACTGAGAGACTTATACTTCACTGATGTATACTTTTCAACCCTGTAATTTTGCCTCCACTCTCAGCACACTACTAAAATTCAGTTCAGTTCAGTTGCGCAGTCGTGTCCGACTCTTTGCGACCCCATGAATCGCAGTACGCCAGGCCTCCCTGTCCATCACCAACTCCCGGAGTTCACTCAGACTCACGTCCATTGAGTCCGTGATGCCATCCAGCCATCTCATCCTCGGTCATCCCCTTCTCCTCCTGCCCCCAATCCCTCCCAACATCAGGGTCTTTTCCAATGAGTCAACTCTTCGCATAAGGTGCCCAAAGTACTGGAGCTTCAGTTTTAGCATCATTCCTTCCAAAGAAATCCCAGGGTTGATCTCCTTCAGAATGGACTGGTTGGATCTCCTTGCAGTCCAAGGGACTCTCAAGAGTCTTCTCCAACACCACAGTTCAAAAGCATCAATTCTTCTGCGCTCAGCCTTCTTCACAGTCCAACTCTCACATCCATACATGACCACAGGAAAAACCATAGCCTTGACTAGACGGACCTTAGTCGGCAAAGTAATGTCTCTGCTTTTGAATATACTATCTAGGTTGGTCATAACTTTTCTTCCAAGGAGTAAGCGCCTTTTAATTTCATGGCTGCAGTCACCATCTGCAGTGATTTTGGAGCCCAAAAAAACAAAGTCTGACACTGTTTCTACTGTTTCCCCATCTATTTCCCATGAAGTGATGGGGCCAGATGCCATGATCTTCGTTTTCTGAATGTTGAGCTTTAAGCCAACTTTTCCACTCTCCTCTTTCACTTTCAACAAGAGGCTTTTTAGAAGTTTTAGCATCATTCCTTCCAAAGAAATCCCAGGGTTGATCTCCTTCAGAATGGACTGGTTGGATCTCCTTGCAGTCCAAGGGACTCTCAAGAGTCTTCTCCAACACCACAGTTCAAAAGCATCAACTCTTCTGCGCTCAGCCTTCTTCACAGTCCAACTCTCACATCCATACATGACCACAGGAAAAACCATAGCCTTGACTAGACGGACCTTAGTCGGCAAAGTAATGTCTCTGCTTTTGAATATACTATCTAGGTTGGTTATAACTTTTCTTCCAAGGAGTAAGCGCCTTTTAATTTCATAGCTGTCCCCAAATTCCCCAATATCCTCTGTGCTACTTTAGCTCTTAATCTTGACCTCTTAGCAGATTCATCATGGTTGGCCACTCCCACTCCCTCCTTCTTAAAACACTCTCCTGTGATGCCTCACCCTCCTGATGTTCCTGTTCCTTCTCAGGCTCTTCCTTCTCTGTTCACTTTTTGTCTGTTTTTGCACATTCCCGTTTCTCTGCCCATCCTGTCAGTGTTGATGTTCCTCAGGACTCCATCCTGGGCCTCTTCAGTTTCCCTCTATGGGTGTTCCCTAGACAGCCTTATCCACTAGTCAGTAGCTAGGGCATCTTAAGGCCAAGATCTATGTCACTCATCTTTATCCTCAGTCCCAGACACTCTTCAGACCTGTGAATATGACCCATGATTCTCAACTTCTACCTCCTCCAGAGGGTTTACGAGAGAAAAAACTAAGAATGTATTCCAGGTCCTAAACATAAAAGTGGAGAAGAATCTCCTTTCCAATGGTGATGATCATTTGAAGTCCTGGAATAGATATATCTGGTATCTTGGGACATGTCACCTTGTGCAGTTTCAGAACCACAAATGGAAAAGGCCATAATGATGCATCACAGTTCTCTTTCAGTGTGCTTTTCCAGCCATGGCATAAGGGTTACGAGAAGCCTCTTGACCCAACACAAGTGTCGCTCCCAGTTTCCCCCTCCACTCAACATCATACCCATCTAGGCCATATGTCAAACAGTAGGGAACGGCACTGGAGAGCTGGGACTATCAACCTGTTGTGAAGACCTTGCCTCCTGCCCTGGGGAGCAAGTGCATCTCTTCCCTGAGAGATCTTGACCCCTTCCAACTTTTCATTCAGAGGTGCAGGTAGACTAGGCTTCATTATCTGTGTTAGGTGCTGAGTTTCTCCCCTAGTCCAGCACCCAGAGGGATAAACAACTGAATTATATAGCTGCCACATGACAATCAGGAGGAATGGGAAAGCTCTCTAAGGAGATAAGAAAAGCTCTGTGCAGTAACGGCAGTGGGCATCTGTAATATCGTTTGATGCAGAGTGCCAGAAAACAAGACGGGAAATCCCTATGTAACCTGGAAAACTCAGGCCTATCAGCAAACATGACCACACTGCAGACAAAACAGTATTCCCATATCAAAGAAGAGTGTGTCCATACAAGAGGCAAGTCATGATCAACTAGAGCAAAAGAGTCTCTCGAAGGAAAGACTGTAGATGCATCCTTGTTGAGGGGAGAGTGAGGCTAGATCACAGCACTACACAACAAATGTTCTGAAGTACGACTGAATTGAGTCGTCCTGGCTCCCTCACTTCCTAGCTCTGGAGCCTTGGGCAGTTAGTTACCTAACTGCTCTGACTCCCACTTTCCTCATCTAAAATGGGAACAAAGGCAGTGCCTGCCCCACAGAACTGTTGTGAGCATGAAGGGATGCAACCCATGCAAAGTGCTGGGCAGGTGCCTGCAAAAGATCAACTGACAATAAGAGTTAGCTGCAAGTGTTACTTGTGTTATTGTTAATGCTGAGAAGCCACTTGTCCTAGACAGATGTTTAATCATATTTATTCATTCAATAAATATTTATATCAAGCACCTGTTATATGGGAGTTCAGGTCACAAACATGACCTGCATGGTCCCTGTTTTTGACTGAGATGGTGCATTGTTCATCAAGCTTCTCAATGGCTAGAGGGAATATCACTCAAATATTTCTGCCCCATGTTAAGTCCACTCAAAGCTGTTTTGATTCAAGTTTGACTTCCCCTGTACATTTGCCTGCAGGAAGAGTGCACTGGTCCAACACTGTACAGAATGGTTTCTCCTTGTAAATTAGTGTAATGAGTCTGCATGCTAAAGCAATCCTTGGGGAGTCTGAGCTTACTTCTAGGGGCCAATCAACACTCTGGAGCTCTGATTCAGTTAGGTGTCTGGTGGGTTAAGCAATAGAGCCCAGGTTCTAATGAATGCCACCCTCCAGGGTCCTGTTTTCCCCCATGTCTTTTCACCTGATGAAACTTCCCAGCCCTGGACACTCTGCCCAGTGAGCTGGAGTCTGCCTGTTTTCATGTGCAGACAGCTGAGGCGTGGGGCGGCAAAAGCCCTAAGCTTGGACTCTGAAAGTCACTCAGTCATGTCCAACTCTTTGCAACCCCATGGACTGTAGTCTGCCAGGCTCCTCTCTCTCCATGGAATTCTCCAGGCAAGAATACTGGAGTGGGTAGCTTTTCCCTTCTCCAGGGGATTTTCCCAACCCAGGGATCGAACGCACATCTCCCTTACTGCAAATTCTTTACTATCTGAGCCACCAGGGAAGCCCTTAGGAACTCCAACTGAGCCCCAACTTCACCACACCTAGCTGCCTGATTCTAGGCGGGACACTCAGATGCAGGGACCTCATTCCCCAGGGCAGTTGACAGGATTTGATAGTAGAATGTATGTGAAAAGGCACTGGTGGCATCATACAGAAGGCGGGTGGAAGAATCACAACCATGGGATCCCTGCCACCTCTCTGGAGCACTCTGGCTTACCCAGACTGAGGGAGGGGAGACCTGAGTCCCTCCATCTTCAGGGAAGAACTGACCACTGGTGAGGACAGAGCTGCTCCATGGTCATTGCTGCAGGACCCAAATGAACCAGTACAGGTGGAGTAGTGAGCCACCTGTTGATGTCATATGAAGGCCCTTGGAGCTTTCTTGAGCCAAAAGAACTCCCTCACCTCCTGTTAACTCCCAGGGTTAGTGACTCACTACTTGAGGGATATCTTAGGTGTATTATATGAATTAAGATATAACTGATCTGTCACGCCACAGACTAGCTATAGAATACATGAATAGAAAGAAAGCCGTGTAATTCACAGTGGAAATCCTTTGATGGTTTCTACTGATAATCAATTACACAATTCTTAATGTGATTTCCAAAGCATTGCATGGTCTGCCCTGCCAACCTTTCTCAAGGATCTTTGTGCCACAATTACTGCGCTAGGACCACATGGCCTTCAACTCTTTGAATGGACTCAGTTTTTCCTCCCTCAAAGCCTTTGCACATGCCACCAGCATCAGTCAGGTTGCACACACATGTGCGTGCTGTGCTAAGTCACTTCAGCCATGTCCAACTCTTTGTGACCCTATGGGCTATAGCCTTCCAGGCTTCTCTGTCCATGGGATTCTCCAGACAAGAATACTGGAGTGGGTGGCCATTTTCTTCTCCAGGGGATCTTCCTAACCCTTCCTAACTCTGGTAAGCCAGAGTGCTCCAGGGAGGTGGCAGAGATCCCATGGTTGTGATTCTTCCAGATTAAAGCCAGGTCTCCTGCATTGTAGGTGGATTCTTTACCACTGCACCACATGGGAAGCCCACATGTGTATGTGTAGGTATGCATACATACACATACATAAACATGCATGCTGCTAAGTCACTTCAGTCGTGTCCGACTCTGTGCGACCCCATAGACGGCAGCCCACCAGGCTCCCCCATCCCTGGGATTCTCCAGGCAAGAACACTGGAGTGGGTTGCCATTTCCTTCTCCAGTGCATGAAAGTGAAAAGTGAAAGGGAAGTCGCTCAGTCATGTCCGACTCAGCAACCCCATGGACTGCAGCCTGCCTATATAGATATGCCTATATACATATATTGGAGAAGGAAATGGCAACCCACTCCAATACTCTTGCCTAGAGAATTCCATGGACAGAGGAGCCTGGTGGGCTGCTGTCCATGGGGTCGCACAGAGTTGGACATGACTGAGCGACCTAGCAGCAGCAGCAGCAGCGTATACATATATACATACACCTATATACACATATTCCTACATACAAACATACACACATATGTGCACAAAAAAATTCTTTTAAGAGACTGGCTCATTCAGTTGTGCAGGCTGTGAAAAGTCCAAACTCTGTAGGGGAGCAACCTAGAAAAACAGGATTTCTGTTACAGTTTTGAGACAGAATAATTTCTTTCTCTTTAGTAAACCTCAGTTTCTGCTCTTAAAGCCTTCAGCTGATTTTTGAGGCTCACACAGTGTCAAAGGTTCTCTCCTGTCCTTGAATTCAGCTGATGTTAACCATATGTACAAAATATCTTCACAGCAACACCTAGACTAGTGTTGGACCGAACAATGGGCGCCATCACCTTGCCGAGCTGATACACATATGCAAACATCACACTGCCCCTCTGTATGGGATTTCACCTCCCTCCCTCACCTGACTGGTACCTTCTTGCCTCCTGGATGTCAGTGTAAGTATCACTTCTTCAGGAAAACAAATCTTCCCATCACCATATGTCACAGTTGTTCTCTTAACACCTTTCATTTTAGTCCTCTGTTGCCCTGATCCAGTTCTAAGTATACCTTTGAGTCTGCTTATTTCCTCACTGTGTCTCCCCACCTGATCCTAGGTTCTGGTCGCCACTGAAGGCTGCTCTAGACTATAGAGCTTTGTCAGGTACCTTCAAAAAGGCTACCTTCCTTCAGGTGGCTGTGCCCCTCACTGGTCAGGGTCTGGGGAGCAAACTGGGCTTCCACTGCCTGAAAGCCCCTATGCAGGAGTCAAGCCATGCAGCCAGGCAGAATGGAAGACAGCGCCTGCATGAGAAGATAGGATGAATGAGTGTCCCTGACACAGCTGAACAGGGTGCATGTTCTGGGATGCTTAGATTTCAACTTGAGAAAAAGACATGTAAAATCATAAGGAACTTGGAGGTGAGGGAGCAGGATTTAAGGTTGTATGTGGGAAGGGAGGTGAGATTCAGGCAGCAGGAGGGGCTTATGGGGGTAGACAGAAGACTAAAGGATGAGAGAAATACATCAAAGAGGAGAACCGCTAGTAGGAGGAAGGAAGGACAGAGTGGGGGGTGTCAGTGGCAACTGGCAATTGGAAAGGACACAGAAACATACCCCATCAAAATTAGAATAGATGCCAGGGATACCTAATCCCAGAAACCCTCAATGGCAGGCACTGTCCAACAAAAGAACACACTAGAATCCCCAAGAAGGGGCATATTTACTTCATAAATGCACTGACTCGTTATCATAGTATTTCAAGTTTATACTTTGAGGAAAGCTTTTAAAAACTTCTTGTTTTCTTAATTCAAAATACAAGACATAAATCTTTACATGGGCCTTAGTGGGAGTGTCACTGAAAGCCATGCTGACTTACTGGAAAAGGCTGCATGATACAGTGGCTTTAAAATCAGATTTTTGCCAGGCTCCTCTGTCCATGGGGTTTTCCAGGCAAGAAGACTGGAATGGGTTGCCACTTCCTTCTCCATTAAAATCAGACAACTGGAATCATATCCCAGCTCTGCCACTGAAACTAACTGTAAGTGTTTGTTAGCCTTGGGCCAGTTTTTAACATATCGATGCCTCTGCTTCCGAATTTGTTATATAGAGAAAAAATGATGGCTACCCAGGAGAGGCCCTGCATTGGATGAGATGAACTGTAAAAGTGTTTAACAGAGTCTGACACCTATTAACAGCTAAATAAGTGCTAGTGATGGATAGTATCATGATGATTATAACTCCTACCCAACCAGTCCTTTGTTTCCAGCCTTATGTTTTCTGACTTCTTTAGCCCAAAACTGTTCATGGGGTTCTCAAGGCAAGAATACTGAAGTGGCTTGCCATTCCCTTCTTCAGTGGACCACATTCTGTCACCCTGCTTATTTAACTTATACGCAGAGTACATCATGAGAAAGGCTGGACTGGAAGAAACACAAGCTGGAATCAAGATTGCTGGGAGAAAGATCAATAACCTCAGATATGCAGATGACACCACCCTTATGGCAGAAATGAAGAGGAGCTAAAAAGCCTCTTGTTGAAAGTGAAAGAGGAGAGTGAAAAAGTTGGCTTAAAGCTCAACATTCAGAAAACGAAGATCATGGCATCTGGTCCCATCACTTCATGGAAAATAGATGGGGAAACAGTAGAAACAGTGTCAGACTTTATTTTTTGGGGCTCCCAAATCACTGCAGATGGTGATTGCAGCCATGAAATTAAAAGGCGCTTACTCCTTGGTAGAAAAATCATGACCAACCTACATAGCATATTCAAAAGCGGAGACATTACTTTGCCGACTAAGGTCTTCTAGTCAAGGCTATGGTTTTTCCAGTAGTCATGAATGGATGTGAGAGTTGGACTGTGAAGAAGGCTGAGCACCGAAGAATTGATGCTTTTGAACTGTGGTGTTGGAGAAGACTCTTGAGAGTCCCTTGGACTGCAAGGAGATCCAACCAGTCCATTCTGAGGGAGATCAACCCTGGGATTTCTTTGGAAGGAATGATGCTAAAACTGAAGCTCCAGTACTTTGGCCACCTCATGGGAAGAGTTGACTCATTGGAAAAGAGCCTGATGCTGGGAGGTATTGGGGGCAGGAGGAGAAGGGGACGACCGAGGATGAGATGGCTGGATGGCATCACGGACTCAATGGACGTGAGTCTGAGTGAACTCCGGGAGTTGATGATGGACAGGGAGGCCTGGCGTGCTGTGATTCATGGGGTCGCAAAGAGTCGGACATGACTGAGCGACTGAACTGAATTGATGAAAGAATGGTATAAGAAAGGTTTGCTCTGACAGATTGTGTAACATTAATTAGCCTTGGAGACAACAGCTAGAATGCTACTACAAAGACGCTGATGCTGGGAAAGATTGAAGGCAAGAGGAGAAGGGGGTGACAGAAGATGAGATTGTTTGATCTTATTTAGCAGTCATCACTGACTCAGGGGACATAAGTTTGAGCCAACTCAGAGAAATAGCGGACAGGGAAGCCTGGAGTATTGCAGTTCATGGGGTTGCAGAGAGTTGGACATGACTTACAACTGAACAAGTCAGCCAAGGGATTTATCTAACAGGCAGTTAATTCAGGATTGGCAAGAGGTCTGGGCTGGGCTGCAGACAGATTTATGAGTCAGTGCAATTAGTAACTGGATCTGTTGCAGGAAGAGGGACCCCTTCCAGGGCCCGAAACTGGGCTCTTGTCTAACACTTGGAAATGAATTGTCCGAGGAGACACATCTGCTGACAAAGCAAAAGATTTTATTGGGAAAGGGCACTCGAGTGGAGAGCAGTAGGGTAAGGGAACCCAGGAAAACAGCTCTGCCACATGGCTTGCAGTCTCAGGTTTTATGGTGATGGGATTAGTTTTCAGGTTGTCCTTAGCCAATCATTCTGACTCAGAGTCTTTCCTGGTGATGCACATCTTGTTCAGCCAAGATGGATGCCAGAGAGGATTCTAGGAGGTGGTCGGACATGTGGTGTCTCCTTTTGACCTTTCCCGAACTCTTTCGGTTGGTGGTGGCTTATTAGTTTCGTGTTCCTTAGCAGGACCTCCTGTCGTAAAACAACTCATGCAAATGGTTACTATGGTGCCTGACCAGGGTGGGTGGTTCCAATCAGTGTGCTTCCCCTAACAGATCCAGGAAACAGCACAAAACTCACTGGAAGGTGAAACTGCAGACAGGGAAGAAAGAAGAAAATGTAGAAGGGGAGGACAGAGGGGAAAAGAAGTAAAACTGAAGGAGAAAGACAAGAAAGGATAAACCATGGATGGCTCCTGTGGGAAAGGTAGATCTAAGAGGCAGAAGTAGAGGGCAGGAAGTACTGAACCCCTTGAAAGAAGTGCGGCATGCTGGAGAATGGGCACACCCTGGGAGTGTCAGCAAATCACAGCTCTGTGTGCCTGACACACAAGGAGGCCAATCAATACTAAAACATCAGAGTTTGAAACAGAGAAAGGTTTATTACAGAGTCATACAAGAAGAAACGCGGCTCATGCCCTAAGAACCCTAAAATTACTGAAAGCTTTCAGCAAAGCCTCTTTAAAAGCAAAAGGTGAGGGGGGGCGTGCTTAGTTGTTACAAACTTCTTGGTGTCAGATCCTCTGTTCTTAAGGTCAGGTCATGATCAGGTAGCAATGTTTCTGTAAATCTCTACCAAACACATGTTATTCTGTCTTGACAAGAAAGGACAAGGGCCCAAGGCACAATTTTCACCCTTCAAGGTCCCAGTCCTGGCCCAGTGGAGGCAGATTTTGGTTGGCAGCTCTTTCGGGGCCAGGTTCCCACACCCTGCCCAGCTGTCATCTCTGAAAGAGCCAGGTACTTCAACCCAACTGTGTTCTCAGGCCACAAAAATGGGGTAGACCAGATCTCACAGACTGCGACCCAGGCAGATGGCCACTGCTAATAGGATTCAGAGATAGGGAGGGGGAGAGGTTCACCACTGCTTCAAGGACTGGGCCAAGACTAGTGGAGGGCCTTCATGAGGGCTCAGAAATCCTGTAGGGCGTAGTCCCCAGTCTGTTCCCAGGGCCCTCTAGCTTACCCGCTGGCCCAAGGCTGAGTGAGCTGGAGGGTCTCCAGGAGAAGGCCTGAATCTGCCTCTTACCTCACTCTCCACCTGATGACCACCACACCACTGACACTTCCCTAATGGTCCCTCATTCACAGTTACTTGTGGGCAGGGCACACTGTGGTGCTCACCAATAGCTAAGCAGGACAGCTAAAGGTGGCTCATTGAGGCACCTGAGCAATGGCTGAGCAAGACCGGTTGGCCACCTGTAAAGGCTGTGCTCATCCTGCGCTGTTACAGAAGCAGGAGCATACCCTTAGATAAGAGCCAGTGCCTGCCACCTGCCCAAGGGAGGAGGTGGCCACCAGACAGCAAGATTTTAGAGACCCTGAAAACTAAAGGAGATCAGTCCTGAGTGTTTATTGGAAGGACTGATGTTGAAGCTGAAACTCCAATACTTTGGCCACCTGATGCGAAGAGCTGACTCATTAGAAAATACCTTGATGCTGGGAAGGATTGAGGGCAGGAGAAGGGGATGACAGAGAATGAGATGGCTCGATGACATCACCGATTTGATGGACATGGGTTTCGGTGGACTCCAGGAGTTGGTGATGGACAGGGAGGCTTGGCATGCTGGAGTTCACGGCCTGGTGTGCTGGGGCCACAAAGAGTCGGACATGACTGAGCAACTGAACTGAACTGAACACACTTAAAAAGTAGTTTCCACTGGTCTGAAAAGCACAAGCTCATAACCCTCACATAGATGAAGGCAGCCTAAACCCCAGAAAGCCTCAATTAATGTCTCCCTAAATCCAGGGGGTGGGCTATGAAGTTCCCAAGACTTGGGTAAAGAGCCATGGACTCTGGTCTGCAGGCTGCTGGGAAAATGTCACCTGGCAGTGGCAAGGATGAGGCCACCCAGGTGGGACCTTGTGCTGAAATGTGACAGAGACTGCAGGACAAGGTCTTTATGGGACATGAGGAAGGGGAGGTCACATGAAATGACCCGTGGGAACGTCTGGTGATTTGCAGGGAAAACGTGCACAGACTCAGACCATTTACGGTCTGGGAGGCATTTGGTGACGTGCAGCTAACCGGGCCCGGGTCTGAATTCACTGGCCATTCTGACTAGCCTCTCTCGGTGCCCAAATACCCATGTTGCCATGAGTCTGAGCCCTCAAAGGCCCGGGGACCTCACCTTGAAAGTCGTTCAGTCATGTCCAACTCTTTGAGAACCCATGGACTGTAGCCCTCCAGGCTCCTCTGTCCATGGAATTATCCAGGTAAGAACACTGGAGTGGGTAGCCGTTCCCTTCTCCAGGGGATCTTCCCAACCCAAGAATCCAACCCAGGCCTCTCTCATTCCAGGCAGATTCTTTACTGTCTGAGCCGCCAGGGAAACCCACGGGCCTGGCGAGGCCCCGCCAAAATGCCAAGAGCCTGGTGATGACGGAGCACTTTGGGAGTTCATGTACATTCGTGGCTGATTCATGTCAATGTACAGCAAAACGAATACAGTATTGTAAAGCAAAACAAACTAAAAAATAAAAATTAATTT
>SJXQ01011049.1:30175-121061 GCA_006408695.1 Aepyceros melampus | reverse complement strand
ACTGTCAGTCCTGGAGGGCGTGGGGGCATTGCAGCGGGTGAGCCACTGACCCCCGGGTGCGGGGAGGACCAGGACCCAGGCAAGCCAGTGAGCACCACCAGAACCCCACTCGCAGGGACCTAGGAACAGTGACCAGGCCAGCAGCTGCTGCTGCTAAGTCGCTTCAGTTGTGTCCAACTCTGTGCGACCCCACAGACAGCAGCCCACCAGGCTCCTGCTAAGCTGCTAAGTCACTTCAGTCGTGTCCGACTCTGTGCGACCCCATAAACGGTAGCCCACCAGGCTCCCCCGTCCCTGGGATTCTCCAGGCAAGAACACTGGAGTGGGTTGTCATTTCCTTCTCCAATGCATGAAACTGAGAAGTGAAAATGAAGTCGCTCAGTCGTGTCCGACTCTTAGCGACCCCATGGACTGCAGCCCACCAGGTTCCTCCGTCCATGGGATTTTCCAGGCAAGAGTACTGGAGTGGGGTGCCATTGCCTTCTCCGCACCAGGCTCCAGCCATCCTCAATTGTACATCCAGGACATCCTTGTAAGAAGCTCACCAGGTGTCTTGAGGACCCATGACCACAAGGCGACAGTGGTGGCTTTTATCCTTGTGCTCTGGAGCAAAGAGAATTTTAGGCAGAACATGTTGAGGCCAGTTTGGCGGTCTTCTGCAGTAGATTCAGTGGTTCTTGGAAAATACTTTGGTAGGAAAGAGACTGAAAACCATACTTGACAAGGGCCGAAGGAAAACCGTTCTGGAAAGAGAAGTGCCTCAAATATTAATCGCTGCAGATATCTTGATGCTTCTGAAACCACTTGTCAAGCTTGGCAAAAACTAGGAGTAAATCTCACCAGACGATCCATCTCTGTTGTATCAACCCAAGTACAAATGGATGTATATTCTTCTTTCAAGAAGTGGATTTTTCTTCACCAAGTGCCTTCTGCATGCAGGGAAACAAGTTTAATTGAAGCAGACAACTAGTTTCCTGAGTGTAGGGAAGATACATTTCCTTCCTTAAAACAGCAAGGACAAAACGTGCCAGCATTTATTTGAGGATTTTATCACCAATATAATGGTCTCCCTGAGAATACTAGGCAAAGTATTTCACTATTGCAGGAGGGTTGTTCTCCTTTTCAGAGAGTGGGCTTGCTATGCTCTGGGGCTGGACCTGGGAAATCGGTAAAGAACATGGAGGGAATAGCCTGAGATGTGGGAGGCCCAGGATGGTGAGTATGACTGGTATACACTGATTGACCCAATTGGTTACTTAAATTGTTAGCATTATTGTTCTAGCTGGAGACACTGATGAGCCATTTGATAGATCTGTGTGCTTACCGCCCTGAAGAAACAACATTCAGATTATATTGACTCTTTCCGGAGCAGCGGGTAATGAACTTAGCAAAATTCTGATCTTTGTGTGTCTATTATAACTTCCTGTATAAGTCACCAGAAAAGAAAACTGCAAATGATTATCAGCTACAAAATACAGAAAGCCGAGTCTCATCAGCGGGAAATTTACAAATTTGTTTTGCCTCCTTTATATTTTAAGGACTTCACCGAACTAATTAAGCTAAAGTTACTCATAGTGAAAAAGTTATCTCTGAATGTCTTCTCTTTATCATGCTCCTTTGCATATGTAAAAAGAAAAGATTTAAATCCAAGGAAATGTCTTTTAAAGTAATTGTGTTATAAAGATGGTATCTTGTGCTTTTGGTTTATCATTAACAAACAGGTACTGAAGAATTCGGGAAATACTATACTGTGCAATAAATACTATACAAATTTTCATTTTAGATAAATTTTGACCCTACCAAATATTAGTGAATTCTGGTTATCTGTATGCAAATGTTCTCTTATTTAGTTAAAACATTGTTAAAGAAAGAATTTTATAGTTTAAATATAAAGTTTGTTTCACTTGGTGTGTTTAGCCTTTTGTTCTTACTACATACTGAATCTCCTCAGTTTTCCATATCCCTCCAGTAGGTTCTTGTTTTTAAAAATTACATAATTTCTTGGGTTTTTGTAAAGATTTTAACTTTTTTTTAAATCAATTTAGATAGTTTTATGCTTGTTTGACTTTTTATTTTAGCTTTAGATGGCATTTCATTCTTTTTATGAGTGAGTAATGTTTTATTGTATATACACCACATCTCAATCCAGTCATCTGTTGGTGGGCATTTGGATTGCTTCTGTATCTTGACTATTGTAAATAGTGCTGTTGTGAACATTGGGGTACATATATCTTTTCAAATTAGTGCTTTCATTTTTTCTGGATATATATCCAGGAGTAAAACTGCTAAATCATATGGTAGTTCTTATTTGTAGCTTTTTAAGGAACCTCCATACTGCTTTCCATATTGGCTACAATAATTTACATTCCCACCAACAGTGTATGAAGGTTTCCTTTTCTCCACATTCTCCAACATTTGTTTTTGGTAGACTTTTTTGATGATAACCATCTGACAGATGTGATACCTCATTGTGGTTTTGATTCGCATTTCTCTAATAATTAGCGATGTTGAGCATCTTTTCATGTGCCTTTTATCCATCTATATATGTTCTAGAAGAATATTTTAAATAAGAACATTTGTCATTATTTAATATGTTGATTCCCTATGTTACTGCTCTATCGAAAAAAAGTTTTTTTTTTCTTTTTAGCTAGAGTACAGATTGTGTACATTTAGTCTCTGCTCTGTTATGTGAAAGAATTAGGGAGCCTTTCAGTTTATCCACAAAAACAATGAAAGAGAGAAAACAAGTCTATACAAGTTAAAAAATTCTTGAAGAATAAATTAAATGTTCAAAAAAGAAACTATTTTGCAGCAAATTATAGTTAATAGTTTTAATTTTTTTTACTGTTTTGAAATCATATTCCTTGTCTGCTAAATTCTCCTTTTAGATTCCATTTCAGTTCAGTTCAGTCACTCAGTGGTGTCCGACTCTTTGTGACCCCATGAATCGCAGCACGCCAGGCCTCCCTGTCCATCACCAACTCCCAGAGTTCACTCAGATTCATGTCCATCGAGTCCGTGATACTATCCAGCCATCTCATCCTCTGTCGTCTCCTTCTCCTCCTGCCCCAATCCCTCCTAGCATCAGAGTCTTTTGCAATGAGTCAACTCTTCGCATGAAGTGGCCAAAGTACTGGAGTTTCAGCTTTAGCATCATTTCTTCCAAAGAAATCCCAGGGCTGATCTCCTTCAGAATGGACTGGTTGGACCTCCTTGCAGTCCAAGGGACTCTCAAGAGTCTTCTCCAACACCACAGTTCAAAAGTATCAGTTCTTCAGCACTCAGCTTTCTTTATAGTCCAGCTCTCACATCCATACATGACTACCGGAAAAACTATAGCTTTGACTAGACAGACCTTAGTCGGCAAAGTAATGTCTCTGCTTTTTAATATGCTGTTTAGGGTGGTCATAGCTTTTCTTCCAAGGAGTAAGTATCTTTTAATTTCATGGCTGCAGTCACCATCTGCAGTGATTTTGGAGCCCAGAAAAATAAAGTCAGCCACTGTTCCCACTGTTTCCCCATCTATTTGCCATGAAGTGATGGGACTGAATGCTGTGATCTTAGTTTTTTTAATGTTGAGCTTTAAGCCAGCTTTTTCCCTCTCCTCTTTCACTTTCATCAAGACGCTTTTTAGTTCCTCTTTGCTTTCTGCCATAAGGGTGGTGTCATCTGCATATCTGAGGTTATTGATATTTCTCCCAGCAATCTTGATTCTAGCTTGTGCTTCATAGTCTGGCATTTCGCATGATACTCTGCATATAAGTTAAATAAGCAGGGTGACAATATACAACCTTGACATACTCACTTCCCAATTTGGAACCCGTCTGTTGCTACATGTCTGATTCTAACTGTTGCTTCCTGACCTGCGTACAGATTTCTCAGGAGGCAGGTCAGATGGTCTGGTATTCCCATCTCTTTCAGAATTTTCCACAGTTTGTTGTGATCCGCACAGTCAAAGGCTTTGGCGTAGTCAAAAATGCAGAAGTGGATGTTTTTCTGGAACTCTCTTGCTTTTTCAGTGATCCAACGGATGTTGGCAATTTGATCTCTGGTTCTTCTGCCTTTTCTAAAACCAGCTTGAACATCTGAAGTTCTTGGTTTGTGTACAAGATGCTATGCCTAAAAGTTATTTTTATCGAGCTTTTATCATCAGTCTATATTAAATATGACAGTGTGATGAATGATAGTCCATAATGATTGTGCAAGTAAATACTCATTTATTTTAATGCACAAGTTTATTGGCAATTTGCTTGATTTCTAAGGCTCTCAGTTATCAAAGAATTATTAATTCACTCAATAAAATGTGAGGTAAAGCAGAGTCACCTTCTAAAATGAAAGGGAATTTAAGAGAACTATAGAAATAATTCCATAAAATCTGTGGAAATATTTGCCACCATAACTTCAATAAAGTAATTCTATTCATTGACTCTTTTTTCCCCTGTGTGTGTGCTCAAAAATGAATATTGATTGTATTCACTACTAAAACAGATCTACTGTGTTAATATGAGAGTGACCAAAATACTTGTAGCCAGTATTCTTATAGGTTAGGTTCAAAAGGCATAAGCACTCAATACTTTTAATAACCAAAGCACATTTTAAAATTCTGCAGTCTGTAGTATTCTAACCTAAATGTCCCAATACTGAATAATGCCTAGTATCAAACATTATTCTGTAAAATTTCTGTAATTTATACAAATAAGCTGATTTTGCTCATGGCATCACCATAAATCCATTGAGCTCAATAAATCCTCTTTGAATTCTCACTCATTTCCTTTCCCTTTTTTCTTTTGAGATGCCCTCTTTTGCATTCATTTTCAAAAACTAGAGCTGCCATCTGAGGGTCATGTGAAGAGTGAAGAGGGTGGCAGGCTAAGCAGGAGTTTGAAATTAGGGAGGCAATTTATATACAGTGCAGGTAGTCAGGAGTTTTGTTGAAACTATAGCAAAGAAAATAATAACTACAATAATTATAGCCAATATTTGTGTGTTACTGTCAAATTTACAGAGTGTTTTCACAAGTCTCACCCACCTTAAGCCTTATAGTTTGCCTCTGGGTACTTAATAAGACTCACTTTGTAATTTTTACTGAATCATTCATTATATCCAGCTGCACTTTGTGGGAATTGACTATGTTTTATATTTCCTGAAAATACACACACACCCTCTGAAAATATATGTTCTTAAGGTGATTAGCAAGTGGTTAAGAGCTTCATGTGGAAGATTTGCTGGATTTTGTGATGAAAAGGTGTTAAGGACATGAGTGACATCATCAGAGAGAACTAACTATAGGAAAATCTGTGGTGAGTGGGCCAAAGTAAGGACACTGGACACAGGGAGGCCAGGAAGAGGAGAGAAGACTCCAGGGATTCTCCTTGGAAAGATTAATCCTGGACCAAAGTCCTTCATTATTTTTAATGGCTAATTGTTTTCCATCGTATCTATGTTTCATAATCAACTATTTTTTCCATTGAAGTGCATTTGTCCTACTACACTGAGGAGCATGTTATAGCATAAACAATGCAGATTTTTAGGCATGAAGCTGAATATAATGGTTATGTCCTAGTTCTTATTCATAATTCTGTTTATTTGAATCATCTCATTTTTTCCCTTGAGCAGACTTGTTAAATATTTAATTACTAGATATTCACAAAAAGTTTTTCGTTTATCATTTCAACACTTTTCACATTTTCTAAATATTTTTTCTGCATGTATCTTTGTTATATCCCTCTTCGTGCTTTTTCTGGATTTATGTTTAATTTTCTACCTTCTTGAGTTGAAAGGTTTGTGCTTTTAATTTCAATCATTCTGGGTTAAAAATAAAACATTTCAAGTTATAGAATTTCTCTCCAATACAGTTTTAGTCACATCTCATTGGTTTTGACATATAACTTTTTCATTGTCATTTATTGTTATGTCTTTATTTTCTGTTTTTAGTCCTTCTTTAAACCGAAGTATTAAGAATTTAATTTTGAAATTTATCTGTGGTTAGATGACTTTTGTCTTTTTATCATTAATTTCCAGTTTGATTGCATTGTGATCACTGATGACTGTTTACAGGGAAAATAAATAGAAAGTGAAATAAGAAACTAACTGAAATGGGGGAGATGGGGAGCATATGCATGAGACATAGCATAAAGAGTAAAGAAAAATAATGAGAACAAAGCACAAATAGGAAGAGGAAGTAAAAGGGCCCAAATGACTGGACAGATTAGAGGACTGAGTCTGTCAGTTACTACCTTGGCAGGAGGTTTGGATTGTTGAATAGGGTACATGATCCAAGTCAGTGTTAGGAGGACAGAACGACATAGGGAGAGTAAATGCACAGGCGGCACAGTCCTGCAAGAAAGCTCAGCTACTCGCTGGTTGTGAAGGTTCTTTGACGACTAGCAAGAAATGCCTTACTTAATCTGCTCTGATGATCATCTTTTTCTGCCATCATCCCTTGACATATTAGCTTCTTGGGTAGACTTACTGTTTCTTTATCTTCCACTAAATTGGAGGGTTTCAATATAGAAAACTAAGGAACCCATCCCTCTCATACTATTTTCTTCATCCAACAGTCATTTTTTAGTTCCTATTATGACCAGTACTGTAAAGGGTTATCCACTTCTAAACATCTAACATTTACAGCCCATGTATGCATTCCACTTCTCTTTTTGCCAAGCAAAGAGAAGCTGCTCCTACTTGAGAAAGAGTGATTGGCCAAGGTTGCAGTTATTTCACAGCCAGAAGAAAATGCCATATACCCACTATCTACCTACAAGATCTAGTCACTGGGGGAGCAGGAGAGGAGACAGATTCCCCAAGCCACTCTCTAATTATTTCTTTCAGTGAAGAAATAATGAAGCTGCTCAGAAATGTCATGGTATCCACAAGTCCCTAGGGAAGAATTGGTACTTAGTGGTGAACACTCCTGCCTCAATTTTTCAGACCTGTAAGTGGGGATTGTAATAATCCTTATCTAATTGTTTTGAGAATTAAATGAGCTATGCTTTAGAACAGTGTCTGGCACATAGTGAGCAATCAATAAAATGAACTCTTATTGTTATTCCAGAATGCAGATACCCTCACCAGTGCACAGTCATGAAGGCATGGCCAGTCCTGTGGAAAGAATAAAGCTACCAAAGAGAACACAGATAAAAGGATGCTGAAGTAAACAAAGCCACAGCATCATGCAAGCCTTTTCATTAAAGAATTAAACAGCCATCCAGAAAGTTGTGAAGCAAACTAGAGAGAAGCCAAGACTTCAGGAGACATCACTGAAAGGGATTTTATACTTAAAGACTTTTCTTTGAGCAAGTTAGGACCTGTCTGTGATAAGCACTGAAAGCTCTGAAAAAAGACTCCTAGCAGGACAAGAACACCTTAGATCATCCAGGAAAAGGTCCAGAAAGAACTTGGATTATTCTTTGAGCCACACTGCATAGGCTTATTATCAGTTCTTTAGTAAGAAAGAACAGGATAGTAGTCCACTCTAAAATCTTTAGCATAAAGCTCACTACAGTATGGATTTAGTCCTTCTTTTTACAAAAGTATCCTTTGTCTTTATAAAGTCATAGATGAGCTGGGCTTTGTGCTAGACATTGGAAACACATGGTGAACAAGACAGACCCACATGGAGTTTATGGTTCAATAGGAGAGACTGACATTAACCAAGTAATCACACAAATGTCATTGCAGGCCTTGATAAGTGCCCAGAGGAAATATAAAGTAGTCAATGAAGGTAATATCTGGGACTTTTAGACTTGGGTGTCGACAGCTTTCTGCAAGAGCAACAGCATTGCCACACCCTCAGGATAAGTGGGCATTGTCTGGGCAAGAACTGTAGCAGATGGTGCCAGGGAATAGAGAGTGTGCTTGAAGGCTCTGGGGTGGGGCTCTGGCTGTGGGCTTAGAAGAAGGCTTGTGCAGGGAGCATGTCAGCAGGCTAGAAGGCCTGCTAGGCAGGGCCAGGTTAGCATCTTTGCTTTCTTCCAAATACAGGGCAGGTCATTGAAGGGTTTAGGCACACACAGTTGATGGCGACATATTCAGATTTGTGTTTTCAATAGATCCTTCCAACTGCAGTGTGGAAAGGAGTTTGAGAGACTAAAATGGAAAAGAGAAGTCCATTTTGGGAGACTTTCAACCTGGCCATTAGAGCCAAGGTTATGGTGAGCACAACCAAACACAAAGACCCTTTACTGAATCGGATCCCCAAAGGCTCATACTGTCTGGATGCTCCATGTGCTGGAGAGACACCCAAACCGTAAGAGTCCAGGTAACCACAGTGAAACTGTTATTTGGGTAAATTTAGTTGAATCAGAAAGTGTCAAGAATAACACTTAGCCATATAGAAGTTCATGAAAATAATGGGTTTGACCCAGCAAAATAAGTAGCTGAGAATGTGAGACTGAAATGATTAGCCAACATGCTGGGGTTTTGAAGAGGCTACCTGGATTCAGAGCAGCTGAACAACAAGAGAAATTAGACAGATGAAGATCAAATTACCAGTTTTAGTAAAAGCAAAGTTGAAGAATTTGGCTTAGGTCTATGGGCAAGCCATGTTGCAAAAATTTCATTTCTAAATTCACACTCTGCCTCTCAGAGTGTGCCCTGTAACTGAGGGAGGAGGTGCAGGATAGAGCCTGTTTGGGGAACTTTTGCCTTTTGTGGGCTCCTTCCATAAGCAAACATTAGAGATTATATTTTACAGCTGCATTGGTGTAGAACTATAAGCCAGGGTGGTTTATATTCATTTTTTCTTCTGATTTTAAAAGAAAAAAACTTCTTTGTGGCCCACTAAACTGGGATGTGTCAGCCCAGCAGAGGGCAGAATCCTGGTGTCGCAGGTACATTGGTCCTGAGATGCAGGAAAGGGGACTTAAGCTGAAAGGGCCCATGATGGGCAGTGCTAACCTTCATGGGATCTGCCCATGGAACATGACTGGTTGTCCTGCCAACAAACTACACTAGGATCCAAAGACATGTTCTGGTCCTGGATGACCAAATTTGTGTGCCAGCAGATTCTGGTTCCCTCAGTTCCACATACCAAGTGGCATTAAATACAGTCTTGGGACTTCCCTGGCAGTGCAGTCATTAAGACCACACTTCCAATGCAGGCAGCGCGAATTTGATTCCTGGTAGAGCAGAGACATTGTGTTGCCAACAAAGGTCTGTCTAGTCAAGGCTATGGTTTTTCCAGTAGTCATGTATGGAGTGAGAGTTGGACGGTGAAGAAAGCTGAGTGCCGAAGAATTGATGCTTTTGAACTGTGGCGTTGGAGAAGACTCTTGAGAGTCCTTGGACTGCAAGAAGATCCAACCAGTCCATTCTGAAGGAGATCAGTCTTGGGTGTTCATTGGAGGGACTGGTGCTGCAGCTGAAACTCCAATACTTTGGCCACCTCATATGAAGAGTTGACTCATTGGAAAAGACCCTGATGCTGGGAAGGATTGGGGGCAGGAGGAGAAGGGGACGACCGAGGATGAGATGGCTGGATGGCATCACCGACTCGATGGACATGGGTTTGGGTAGACTCCAGGAGCTGATGATGGACAGGGAGGCATGCCGCAGGTCATGGGGTCGCAAAGAGTCGGACACGGCTGAGCGACTGAACTGAACTGAAGGGGAACTAAGGTTCTACATGCCGTGTGCTATGTGGCCAAGAAATTAAAACAGTCTAATAGCCAAAAATAATATGTTTTCCAGTCTTTGTGTCTCTTGGAGAATGTTAATTAAAGTCTATAACTTGTCACAACACATCCAGAAAGACTGTTTCCTCCTAATTCTGTCAGACTCTGCAACTGACTGCCCTTACAGCAGACCCACCTATCTGACCCTAGTCCGGCTTATCGGTTTCTGTCTGGGTGTTGGAGTTGTTACACATGGACAAATGGCACATGTGTGTTTCAGCAGCTGGTGCTTTCAAACTCCAGAGAGGGGTTCCGTGATGAAGTTTCCAGGCCTGTGATGCAGCCCAGCTCCCAACATGACCTGCATTTCCAGGGCGGTTAAGACTAAGCAAGATCCACGCCTACTGATAAGGCAAGAGCTTAAGAAATAACTAACTCCCAAGGTGTAACTGCCTGTTTTCATATGGTGGGAGAAACCACACCTCTGTATTATTACAAGCTTAAATAGGCTCTGGGAGTAACTCTGTGCTATTAAATCTTTAAGAACAGTTGGTGTTCTATGTATACACATTTCTACTCACCAGGCAGACACTGCAGCTCCATTTGTTGAAAAAGATAGCAGAATAGCCTGGACCTGGACTTCCCAATACATCTCAGGAGGCTGAATCTGGGTCTTCCTTCCATGCTCCATCAGTGGTGAAACTAAGCCAACCCAGCCAAGGGCTGGAATGCATCCACAGTCAGATGCCCTTACAGTTCTTAAAATTTTGATGGATAAAAGCTAGGGGGTAAATTGCCCTGGCTTTAAGAGCTGCAGTAGTTTCTATTTCACAGGTAGTGAAAACTTTATTATTCTGTTACGGTAATGTGGTACCAGCCTTCCAGGGAAACCAAAACTTATTCTGTGTCTCACAGGAAGTTGAGGAAACAAGCATGTGAAATTATAAGGAGGAATTTCATAGGGCACAGACTCACTTGTACAAAGCATGTTAACTATCTTTCTCTGGGTGTCTCAGATCATCATTTGTAAAATGGAGACTCTATTTCTACCTTAAAGTTTATCACAAAGATTAAATGAACCAATACAGGGTAGCTTTTCACTCAGCATATACTCGAATACTGAATAAAGGTTAGCTATTACACGTCTGTAATATATTTTATATACTCATTTACTCAAAAAATACATGTGTATATATATTTAAATTCTATCTCAAGCACTGTTCCAGCTGGCAGCAAAAACTTTGTCCTGCAGAGAAGAAACCCAGCAGTACAAAGTTCCTGTAGGAGATTTGGGCCAGTGGCATTAGGAAAGGACACTTGCCTCGGCATCCCTGTCTTTGTTCCTGGCATTTCTGCATTTGTCTTTGTTTCCTAACATGAGAACCACACTCTGAAGCCTGGGAGTGCGGCATGGCCTCCCCAACACCTGTAAGTGAGAAAAGGAGTGGCAAGGGGGACGCACGTCAGCTAATATTTCCTGCCGCAGTAGAAATACTCTACAGTTCCCGTGTAGCTTGTACTTATCATCTATGAGCTGATGGCTTCCAGTCTGGATGATTCCTCTGACTTCTAGATTTCTGTACCCAACAGACATGTGCACTTGCAAGTCAAATAAGCAGCTCACATTGAGAGATCCAAGAAAAGACTCTTGGGTCCCTTGCCCTCCTCCCTAGTGTTACAAACCCAGTCCCGCTATCTCAGCATACAGCCCCATGGTTCACCCAGCTGCTCAAGCCAGAAACCTAGGACTGATCCTTGAGACTTCTCTTTCCTTTACCCCCACCCATATCTCACCTATCCAGTGGATTCTGCCTCCAGAATTCATACCAATTCTGTCCTTGTCTCTCCATCTCTGATGCCACTACCTTACAACCTAGTCTGATCCTCCATCAGCCCCATCAATAGCTTCAGATCTGGTCTCCATGCTACCCTTTTAGCAGTAATAACTCATTTCTCTGTACAGTGGAATGATCTAATATAAACCGTATTATATCCCAGCTCAAAACTCTCGATGGTATCCTTTCCCAGATAGAAATGTGCAAACTCCTCCCCCGGCCATGTCATCTTTCTAATCTTCTCTCATGCCATCTTCCTCCTGCTCTCTGCACACACCCACGCTGGCCTTCTTTCTGCTTTTCAAAATGACAAGTTCATTTCTTCCTTGAGGTCACATGGGACTCTTTTTCTTGTGCCTTCTCTCAGTGGGTGGGCTTTTTGGACTCAATTCAAGAAGGCACCCTAGTGCTAACTACCCAAAACTAAGCTAGTCTTTCAAGTCCGTTTGTATCACACCCCCCACCCCCGTCTTTATCATATCGCTTACCATTCATTTCTTGAAGTTAACTTATTTCTCTAGTTGTTCGTTATCCCATAATGTTAGAAATACATGGCATCTTATCTAGTACGTTACAGTTCACACATACACATTTGAGATCCAGGAAAACAGTGATCTTGTTAGGCACACAAATATTTTTTAATAAATGAATCATCTTATTTGATACTCATATTCCTCTCACTCATTCTCATGCAATTCATACACAAGAATAAAATAAACTACTTATAAATCACTGAAACATAATAATTTCAAACTTCCTTGACTTTACACAGTGGTCCCCTCTGCTGAAATGTCCTTTATTTGTTCTTTTCATCCTCAAATCCCTGTTTGATAAGCAGCATGCAGAGGGATGCGAATAGGAACCATGAAGGTGACGAGGCAGGGGAGTAGGTAGCCTGCTGTCCAGTTGGTGAGGTAAGAACTTGGGGCTTGAAGGAAGGTTGGAGTCTCTGTAGGGAAATTCTGCCCCAAACCTGGAGCCTTCCCTTTCCTCAAGACAGGAAGCAAGGGGGTGGGAGACTTTGAAGATTCAGCAACCTACTGACCATCTCCATTTGCATGTTTTTTAGGTTCCCAAACTTTCACTATACAAATAGAACTTGACATGTAAGTTAGCCCCAGTCACCTGCTCAGCCTAAAAGCTGCAGAGACATTTTTCACTCCACCCCTCACACATACAACACACACACACATACACACACACACCTCACATCCAACTTATCAGCACATCTGAGCCCTTCTTACTGCTGCCCCTCACTGGCACCCTAGACCAAGTGTCATCATCCCTTGGCTGAGCCACTATCATAACTTCTAATTACCTCTTTTCCTTCTCCCCTTGTCCCTATCCTTCAGTCTCTGCAAACAGCCTAGCAATCTTTTTAAAACCTAGACCCTGTCACCCCTACTAAAAGCCTTCCAGTGGCTTCCCATCATATTTAGACAGCTCAGCAAAACCTTCCTCATGCCTGCCAGGCCTCCCTCCATGCTCTGGCCCCGACTCTGGCCACTGGCCACCCCTCCAGCCTCATTTCCTTCCATCTAGAGCACAGGAAGAAGGTAAAAGACACGGACTCTGGAGCAACTCTGCCATCACTGCCTGTGTGACATTGGACAAATTGCCTGACGTCTCTGTGCTGCGGTTTCTACATCTCCAAAGAGAAGATGACAACACTTTATCAAGCTGCAGTAGGACTAAGGGAGTCCTGAAAAGGGTCTCCAGCTCATAGCAAGCTTCTGTACATGTTTCTGGTTTTAAGTAGTTCGATGTCTTAACCCCTTAAATTCAGAGAAGAAAGTGAATATGAAAAAAAGATTAAGAGAATATACTTGCAGTTTGCTAATGCAGTTAAGGACACATTTTTATGAAGTCTCTATAAAGAAGTTATGAAGGTATGTACATAGTGAAATCTCCCTTTTCCCTTTAACTGTAGAAAAACCTAAGAAAATGTCATGAGTTTTAATAGCATTGAATTAATTGATGGCTTTGTTAGTTAAAAAAAAAAATAATAGTCTATTTAAAACTCCCTTTTATTTTTTTCATTCCTGATGTTAAATACCTTCCCCCAGTAAAAACCAGTCTTGGATTCCAACAGGGACTGGCAAAATCACTGACCTGACTGACATGGGAAGGAAGGAGAAGGGCGTGCTCATGGGCTGGGCGGGCCGGGAACTCTGGTTGGTGCTTCACGTCTGCTAGGGTGGCTATAAGTCATCTCTTCTCTTCATGCTTTGGCAGGTCGGGCTTCCCCAAGGCTGATAAGCATCCAGGTTCTTGCTCTCCCATCTGCTCTCCAAGAAAAAAAATAACCCCCTATCTTGGTGGAGGTATTTTTTCTGGCATAATGCCTTCTCTTTCCAATTCTGATGAGTTGATCTTTTTTGTGAATGGAAGAAAGGTAAGTTTATGATATGATTAATATGAATTTTCATATGTCAGAGATAAAAACCAAGCTGATTTTCTTTCACGGATACTGTTTCTTATTTATTTAAACTCCCTTTTCTGTCTTTTTCAAGTCATATTTAGTAGTATGAACTTGACAATGGGTTGTTAGTTTAGGGTTTAGTGAGAAATTATTAAAGCTTGGGAGTGTTAGTTTACTCTTTTCTTTTGGAATCAATAAGGTACTCTCATTTTTATTTGTTAAATTACAATGGTAGTGAATTCTGACCCAGGCATTAAAAACTATGTCATCCTCCCATTACATGGATGTTAGCTCTGCTTGAGTTTAGCAATGCTATTTTATTTATTTATTTTTTTACTTTGGAAGCTTGTGTTTTATTCATGGGCTATCAGCCTCCCTCCTGCCCACTGGGGCAGGTAGGAGGGGTGAAGGAAGGGAGGGCAACTGGGCCAGGAGGGGCCGACTGCCGCTGCCCTCTGTGGATGTACCTCAGCGTGGTGGCAATGGTGCACACGTCCAGCTCGATTTTCTGAGCCCAGTTCTGCACATCCCCGATTTCCTTGAGTGCCCGGTTGAAGTTCTCCACCATCCCGATCCACGGACCTGTCTGCTTGGCAGACTGGGCAGCCTGAATCTGTAGGGTCTTCACCTTGTGGTCCAGCTTTCTCTGGCTCCTGTTGGCCCGGGCCACACCCACATTGAGGTGATCCCACCAACACTTCTGTCAGGCAGGTGGCTGGAGCGATGGCCTCTCACCTCTTCTGCTGCAGGTTTTGTGTTCATTCTGCTTGGCCTGGTATTCTTTTAGCAGGTGGGACAGCATGGTCGTGGTGGGCTGGGGGTAGGGCACATCCGGCCCCCTCCCAACAACACGGTTTTAATAGAAAGAGTATATGACGTTGAGGATAATAATAGCAAAGGAGGATTTTATTTTGCCCGAATAAATACTTTCAGGCTATCCATGAACCTTGAGGCTAAAGCATCCTGGCCTGCTACTTTGGGCCTGGAGCAATATTGTGAATGAAGACAACACTAAATCAAGTGTAACGATGATCCGGCAATTAGAGTGGTTGAGAAACATTGACCTAGAATGTTGCATCAGGAACATTGATGTCTTTATAGCACAGAATAGTGTCAGCAGGCTGTGCCCCCTCAGTGTAGGGGCACACAGGAGGAAGGGACAGTGGTCCTGGCTTACAGGCCATCACTCCTAACCCCTATCTTGCTTCCACCTTGGAAATAATTTACATAGCCATACAGTTAGAGTGTTAAAGCAGTCTAGATGTAATGCTTTGCTTCTGCAATGACATTTCGCTCAGCCTGCTCTGCACGCTGAGATTCTGAGAGGGGAGCACTGAGCTCCTCTCTGGCTGAGTGAATCTTCTGAGGACTCAAAAGGAGACTTGACAATAGGAGGCAGTTATGAAAAATAATGTTATTTGTTACTTTTTCTGGGGTGATCAAAAACACTTTTAGTGGATAAGCTCCTGTGTCTCTAGTCTCAGTGTTGCGCCCCTTCCTGATGGGTTTCGCTCCAATTCTCCTCTCTAATCTTGCCTGACTGTACCCAGCAGAGATGCTGCCTGAGTCAGGCATGACAGCTAACTTTATTTCCTGTGCAGGCTTCAATCTATTGGGAGTAGCAGCCTGGAGCACCACGTGACAGGCAGAGGGGAGATCCCTGTTCCCTTAAGTTCTTCCTTCACCCAGGCACCTCTGTTTCAGTGGGCAAGGGGAGCTGGTGGGACAGAAGAGGTTCCCTCATAACATACTCTCCCATGACTCTTTTAGAGAATCTTCTCTGGCTAAGCTTTTTCATGACTTCATGTGGCTGAGTTATCTTGAGCCAATTTTGGAATCTGTTTCCCATCGGGATCCTTTCCAAGTAACTCTAAGGAAAAAATAATCTAGAATTTACAGTTGTCACATATATGATAAAGTTCAGAGACATTGAAACAGCCTTCCATTATTTCTCCAGAATTCTAGTTCCAGTGTTAGAAAAGGCTTCTTTTGTTGTTTTTGGTCCTTGTGAAGCCAGCACCTTTCAAAAACATGCCCCCAAAACAACAGATGGGATTGCCATAACATGCTGGTATTATCTTCCTAAAATCTCTTCTTATCTCACAATGTAGGTCATAGAGAAGAATGCTGATCCTGAAGTAAATCTACTATTCTACTTGAGGAAAACCCGTATCCTTTTATTTTGCTGTAATTAATCTGGCTTTGATGGTAAAAAGAAAACATGCTAAGACTTCTAAAGGAAGTCATTCTTCCTTTTGTATTTGCTCCAGATAAATAACCTTGTGTTCGATTTGTACAGTCTAGTTGTTCAGAGAATGCATTTAAAAGTGACAGATATGTGCTATATTCGTTGTATTTTTTGCCTGGGCAAAACCAAAACAATCATCCAGTGAACCATGAGTGTGCTAACTTTGGAAATAACTTTTTGACCTTTGACGCCCACGGTCACCTTGATGATGGTTTTATATTCAGCAGTGTGAAGTGAAAATGTCGAGCCAGGAACTTCCCCAGTGGTCCAGTGATTAAGACTTCCGTGTCTGGGGGCATGGGTTCAATCCCTGGTTGGGGAATTAAAATCCAACATGGCAGGCCAGCCAAAAGATTAAATATGTCCAGCCACGTGCTCAACGGTACATGTCACTGAAAATGACAATGTGTGTCCCTTCCCACAAGGGCATTTCATTGACTTGTCATCCATGCCTTTTGATAATCCTTATCAGAGAAAACAAGGTTTTATAAGCACATTTCAAAATCCCTTTGTATAACTAATGCACTCCAGCTCTTCACTTCTGATCTGGACCCTTTTTCATATCTCTCTCCTCCTGCACCTTCAGTAAATATTCAAGAAGAATTTCTTGGGCTTGAGTGTAACTGTAAAAGCACAAGAGAGTGACTGTGGCAGTGGTTACACAGATCTATGAGATAAAATTGCATAGAGCTGAGTATACCTCATAGTATGAGAGCGTGCAGAAGCGGTAAAATCTGAAGAAACTCTAGCCTCTGGTTATCTGTTTTCGGTAGGATACCCATATCAGGTTCCTGGTTTTGGTGTTGCACTGTAGTTCTGTGGAATGTCAGCACTGGGCGAAACTAGGGAACAGGTCCATAGCGCAGTCTGTGCTATTTTTGCAACTTCTAACGAGACTACAATTGTTTCAAAATAATTTGGAGATTTTGGGGGGCAGTTTCCTGATGCCTGGTGGTTAGGATTCTGGGCTTTCACTGACATAGCCTGGATTCAATCCCTTATCATGGAACTGAGATCCTGCAAGCCACATGGCCAATAGGTAAATCAACAAATAATAAGTTAAAAATAAGTATACTTATTCAGTGTCTACTAAGAACCAGGCACTGTATTAAGCTCTAAGGAATCGGTGGTGTGCCAGACAATCCTGTCTCCAGAATCTTCGTTTCCTTCTGCTTCTGGCTCTTGGCCTCCCAACACGCACATCTAAAATCATGAAGCGTGACTTCCTTTCTCCCTGACCTTTCCTTGCCAGACTATCTAATAACTGTGTGTACCTAATGTCTCATTTCTCTGCTGACTCCATCTCTCACTATTTAGCATTTCAATCTGGTTTCCTACCCCCATTATTCTACTACTCTAGCCAGTACTGCCCCCCAGCATCCCCGTTGCACTCACTATTCAGGGAATTGGGATTACAGTTGAAACAAAACAAAACAAAAAAAAAAACCAAACAGGTCAAATCCTTCCTCCTTGGTTTTGCCACCTCCTATTTACCCAGCTTTAAAATCTGTGTTAGTCAGCATACCCTATCACTTCCCTTTTCTTACCTTTCTGCATCTGTGCCACACTTTACCATGCTTTCTCTAGACTCCCAAAGTGAAAAAACTCTATATTAGGAACAAGCTGAAAATTCATGGGCTCCCAGGTAAGCAAGGCTGGATAGAGCCCCAGACAGAATCAGCCCCAGGCTCCCATTTCCCTGGTGGCTCACACAGTGAAGAGTCTGCTTGCAGTGCAGGAGACCTGGGTTTGATCCCTGGGTTGGGAAGATTCCCTGGAGAAAGAAATGGCAACTCATCTACGCAGCCCAGACCTGCTGGGGTGCAACCTCATGTTATCTCTCCTTCTACATGACAGTTCCTGGCCTGCTGTTAGGCAATCTGACCTGTAAAAACAAGATACTGCACCGGCAAGAGTTGATGTCCCACAGCTACACGGATTAAAGAAGATGTGTCATTAGGGAGTTGCTTTAATGCAACTGTGAGATCCTGGCTCTAGGATAAAACTGGAGAAACGGGATGGGTCAGAGACTTCCTAAACGCTTGTCCTCATTTTCCCCCACTCTTCACATACCCAGCCCTATCACTTCTTGCAGCTCTCAATACAACTCTTCATCAAGTAGATGAATTTTACCAAGCACCGCGTGTGCAGAAGTAAGCTAGAAGACACAGCCTCTGCCCTCAATCTAGTGAATGAAGAGACAGACAGCCGGTGTGATGAGTGCCGTGTTGTGGGAACATGGACAGGGCACTCCCACCCGCCTTGAGGAAGGAAGGGGAGAGAGGGTTGTATAGGAGTTGCTGGGAAAGGGGAATTCTTGGGGAAAAGGGTATTCTTGTTGGTGGTGTGTGGGGGATGGGGTGGTGCAGAGGCAAGAGAATATATTGCTTTAGAGGAACTGAAAGCAGTTTATTCCAAAGGATGTAAAGCTTTGGGAGGTGGGGGTGGGAAGGTATAGCAAGAGATGAATGAGGAGTGAGATCCTTGAGGCAGAGAGTCAAGTTTGGCATGCAAGACACAATCACTCACTGATGAATGACCAGAGGTCAGTGGAAATTCCAGGGTCAACTGCACACGCTGGCTGAGCATTTAGTCTCAGGGTAACTTCTGTATATGCCCATAGTGGTGTGTATCTTGGGGCCCTGAGAAAGCTCTTTTCTTAAAGGACCAAAAAACAAACTTCTAATACATTATTGTTTGTATTTGACTTATGTAGGGTTGTCGGCTTTAGCATATAGAAATATAGTATGCCCAGGTAAATTTGAATTTGAATGCATGGGACATAGGTAGCTCAGAGGTTAAAGTGTCTGCCTGCAATGTGTAAGACCCGGGTTCGATCTCTGGGTAGGGAAGATTCCCCTGGAGAAGGAAATGGCAACCCACTCCAGTATTCTTGCCAGGAGAATACCGTGGAAGGAGGAGCCTGGTAGGGTACAGTCCATGGGGTCACAAATTTGAATTTGAATGCATGGGACATACTTACACTAAAATATAATTAATTTTTTATCTGAAATTCAGATTTAACTGGGTGTTCTATATTTTGTCTGGTCACCCTACCTAGCAAAGAGCTTTAGGATGAGTTAACAGAACATGAAAGAAACTTCCTGAATCAGGCACTTCTGGTGGGACTGGAGGAAGGAGGCATCAAACTGCTTGTCTGGTAACCAGAGGGCAAAGCAACTGGTTGAATCAACCTTTCACTTTTCACTCAAGGCAATGTTAAAACAAGAAGCAGAGAGCTGCTTTAAGGTCTGACAGAGAGAACAGTCAAAATTTGACTCTTCTTTGAGTCAGACGGCCCTGGATTCCTTTGCTTGAAAATGTCAGGTCACCAAAGGCAAAGAGAAGGGGTTTCTCTGACTTTTCCATTCAGGTCAATGGTACACTCTCACTAAGGCATCACCCACGTGACTCTGCCTGAAGAAACCAAGCTTGACTTGCCTGAGCGGGCTCAGACGAGGGAACAGAGGAAGCAGGGTGCCACTCCCTCTGAACCTCTGCAGAGAATCTCAGCTTCCCACTCTGCGGTGTCCTGACCTGTTATTACCTCTTCATGGGCAGCAATTTCTAAGATGAAATTATTCTCAGCCTCCACCCAAGCCAATTATAATCTGTACCCATGAAATCTTTCTTAAACCTCACCCAGAGAGGTCCCAAGCAAATTCTAGTAGACTCTAATAGCACCTGAAGCAAAGGGATTACATACATTATTTGTTCTTTCTTTGTGGAAACATGCCAGCGTCTTACAGGGAAGAGGTACACAAGAGTTTGTTGATATTACTGGTTCAGGATATCAACAAACTCTTGTGCACCTCTTCCCTGTAAAATACTGGCATGTTTCCACAAAGAAAGAACAAATAATGTATGTAATCCCTTTGCTTCAGGTGCTATTAGAGTCTACTAGAATTTGCTGGTTCAGGAGGGGCTTCCCTGGTGGCTCAGATGGTAAAGCATCTGCCTGCAATGCGGGAGACCTGGGTTCAATTCCTGGGTCAGGAAGATCCCCTGGAGAAGGAAATGGCAATCCACTCCAGCACTCTTGCCTGGAAAATCCCATGGACGGAGGAGCCTGATAGGCTACAGTCCATGGGGTCGCAAAGAGTCAGATACGACTGAGCGACTTCACTCACTCACTCACTCACTGGTTCAGGAACCAAGTTATCAATTCATATTCTCTAATCTTGTAATCCTATAAGAAAATAAAAGCATTCCATTGCTGAACCAGGAGAAGTTAAACTTCCTGGTGAGGGGTTCTAAGTTTTACATCTGCACCACCTCTCAGCACCTCCACAGCAATAACTTAACACGAGTGTAGAATCCATGTCTCCAACTCTGAATTCAACAGGCTTTTCCCTGTTCATGTGGATGCAGACTCTGATCTAACTGGCATGAGGCTCTCTGTAGTCTTCACGTGTCCCACTCAGTGTGAATATCCAGAGGATTCACGTTAGAAGCATGAGCTTTTGATCACAAGGTGCTGCCCTCGCCCCACTGGAGAGCTACCATACTGTTTTTCTAAAATCCAGAAAATGCCGGATTCACAAATGCATCGGGGATTTCAGATAAAGCCCTGTGATGTGGGTGTGTAGGGATATCTTCTCACCTTTCATCAATTAGCTACTTATATGCAAAAGGTGGAACAGCTCTCCTAAGCAGGAAATCTTAGAAGACTCCAGAAAATGACTCACTTGTTATCAGTATCTGAGGAAGAAAAGTATAGAAAGCAGAGCAGCCTGGGTCTCTCTTTTCCTTGACCTCCCTCCTTCCAGTCCACTTCACCGGCACCAAATATGGCTGTGGGAGTGGAGGCTGCGGTGCCTGCACTGTCATGGTGTCCAGATACGACCCCAAAACCAAGAAGATCCAGTATCCTTTGCATTGGCCCAAGCACTTCTGGAAAGAATGCAGACCCTCCACTTCCTGTCCCTGTGCCCCCCTCCTCTCTCCAGGTGTCCATTGCACTCACTGGCCTCTGGACCTGCTCTCCTGTGACTTCCCATGTCTGGATCTCTCCTATGACTTTCCTCCCGTCAGGGTATATCTGTCCTGCGTTCCAGTCTCTCAGGGCCACTCTGCCTCTTGCTGTACAGATATTTGCTTTGCTTTTGAGCAGATCTCAGACTGAGGGCCAGGCAAGAATGGGTTTACACACAAAGAAGTGATGCCTTGTCCTGGCAGAAGGTTTAGATCAACATACACTAGAAGAGTTATTCCCCTGATGGGCTGAGTGAGACCTCCCATCATGCTATGGGACTGAGCCAATGTCACCTTGACCTAAAATGTAAATTTGCTCACTGATTGCATATGGTAGGAGAGTTATCAAGCATGATTGCAAAGTTTTTTTCTTAAGTCTCTGGTTATGCTGTTAACAAATTAGGAAGAGGAGAAGCAAAGGAAAGGAAAGGGGTGAGTTTAGCTTTGGATGAATCACATTGCAATTACTATGGGACATGCAAGAGGGATTGTCCACATGTATCTACATAGACAGGTCTATTACTCAGAGGAGAGGTCTCATCTGGAGCTAGTTTATTGGAAGTTATCAACATAGATACTAACAATGACAATAGAAATGGCTAATATTTATTGAATGTTAGACACTGTTGAAAATAGTTTACTTCATGTTATCATATTTGGCCCCCAAAACAATTTTGAGATAGGCTCAACTGTCACTCATATTGAAAAAAGAGGAAATTGAGGCAAAGAGGGTTAACTAACTTGTCAAGGTAATGAGGTTCAGTTAGTGGTAAAAGCAAGTTTTCAACCCTGGTCATTTAGAATGTAGTGGGAATCACAGGAGAGCTTCCAAGCTCAGGACACTGCAGAACAAGAGACAGGGAGATGGGCAAAGAAAGACACCCCACAAAGGAGACCAAGAGGGAGTAGCCAGGGATGAAGGAGGAGCGTCCAGAAGAGAAAGTTCCAAGGTGGTAGAAGTGCAATAGTTTGAAACACCAGGACATGGCTCAGAGCCGTTAGATTGCTCCCAGAGCACTGTCAGCAGACTTGTGGGGCTGGAAGACAAGGTACTGATACGCAGGAGTGACTGGAGGGCCAGGAAGACATGGATAGCTTTTGAAGAAACTTGAAGAAGGGGAGAAAGATGGGCTGGAGAGAGACATTGGCCTGGGGGTTTATTTTTAGCACAAAAAAACACTTAAACTTCTAAATTCAAGGGAATTTAGAGGAATGAGACCCTAGAAAGGAAGAGGTTAGAAAGGCAATTGATAATGAAGCAAGTCCTTGGGAAGATAAGAATAGAAGGGATTCAGGGCACAGGGGAGGAAGAGGGGTAGGGTGTCCTCACCCTCCAGGCCTGGACTGGGGGTGAGGCTGACTGCAGCTAGAGATGAGTAGAGGTGGGCTGGCAGTGACAGGAGAGTATGCCTCTATTTCCTGGATGAGGCATAAGGCTAAGACAAGAAAGCAATGAGCCCTGGAAAAGTTGAGAGAAAAGGAAGAGGGAGATAACATTAAGAGAAAGTAAACTTAATGGAAGAGGGCAGCTGGAGAACAACAACAAAAAAAATGCACAGTAACCGAAGGTTCACTCTTGCTCTGTACACAAAGCACTCTTCTGAGAGACTAAACTGGACTAGTGAAGCCTGGACCCCATTCCCAACCAGTGAGATGAGAATCTGATGTAATCACATCTGCTGTGTCAATAATACAGACTCTAGTGTGAGAGAGATGGTCAAGACAGGGGCATGAACCCGTGGCTTACATACTTGCCCATACATTGGAATCAGCTGAGGAGCTTTGAAAAGTGATGGAGTGATTGCAGCCCAAAGACTCTGGTTTAATTGCTAAGCCTTGGACTTCCCTGGCAGTCCAGTGGTTAAGACTCTGTGCTTCCAATGTAGGGGGTCCAGGTTCGATCCCTAGCCAGGGAACTAAGATCCCACATACTGTGTGGCATGACCCAAAACTAATAATAATAATTAGGCTAGCATGCAACCAGAGTTTTTGTATTTTTAGAAACTTCCCATAGCTGAGCATCACTGGGGTAAATTATCCCATGATGGTTTACATGAGTCAATATATCATTTTATGAAGAGAAAAAGCCTTTTTTCTCTGAATGAGAAAAATAAACAGAGAATGAGGGTCTCTTGGAGGTTCTACACAAAACTCATTTTTCTTTTTTTCCATTTCTACCATTCTACTCCAGCCATATGTTAAGTCCTTTCTTGAACACTTCCAAAAAGTTATGGTTTTTTAATCTCTGTGTTCTCAGGGAAATATAGTCTCAAGACTCTTTCTAGAAATAACTCCCTGAATTATGTTACCCATGCCAGGTGATTCCAATGTGTTCTCTTTACAAAATCCCGTCACAGCCATTATCCAGTTACAGCGTGCCTGGTGCCAATCTGCTCTCTGTATGGGGCTGCTGCACCACTGTGGAAGGTGTAGGAAGCATTAAAACCAGGATTCACCCCGTGCAGGTAAGAGTACAATGTGGTGGGGACCCAGTGCTAGTATCGGCACCCTCCATAATCTAATGGACTCCAGTTAGGTAATCAATTTTGAAATTTGTGTGTGTGTGTGCTTTTAAACTCTCATTTTGTGGGATTTAGTGCTTCATAGCTAGGGATCTTTTCAGAGCTTGGTGTATAGGGACTTCCCTGGTGGACCAGTGGTTAAGATTCTGTACTCTTCCACTGCAGGGGGCACAGGTCCCATCCCTGGTGGGGGAACTAAGATCCCAAAATAAGATGCCAAAAATAAAATAAAATTTAAAAAAAAGAGAGAGAGATTTGTGTATAAACCAAGATTTCTTCATCTTCATAATTTTAATATATCTTAACTTCTCAGTCTCATCCTTGCCCTAAACTAAAACAAGGACAGCCCAGTCTGATGAGAGAAGAAAATGAGATAGGAAACTAGAAGTTTATAGGAGATACTACCTGTCTACCACATTTCAAAATTACTAAACTGTGAATAAGAAGCTAATTTTGTTTATAAATACTCCCCAAATGTCTCATGAGAAGCTGAACACCATGACGAAGTATTTACTGATACTAATGTTCAGAGGACTTTTTAAAAGAAACTGCAATATTACTTTTATGTACTATTGAACAAGAGTTTCTTCGGAGGTTAAGTTTTAAAAGCAGGGTGTAGAAAGAAAATTATGGATTGCCATAATCTCCTTGGAAATTTCTTCCTCTAGAAGGTTGTGTTAGAACATGGAGGCTCAGAGCTTCCTCTGTTGATATGTTGCATTTATGAGCACTTTTGGTAGTGCTTGTCTTTCAACTGTAAACTTAATGACATTTTGATCTTATTAAGCTCTTACTGCATACTTGGCTCACCATCTTAACAGTTATGGAAGCAACCTATTGCTGCAGCTTATCAGATTTCTTCCTCCCAAGTTCTCACAATACTTGATAGTTCAGTAGTGTCCCGAAAAGGCTTTACTGGCATGTGAGAGTCGCTTCTCTTGTGTTGTTGGAAGAGGGTGTTTGCTACAACCAGTGTGTTCTCTTGGCAAAACTCTATTAGCCTTTGCCCTGCTTCATTCTGTACTCCAAGGCCAAATTTGCCTATTACGCCAGGTGTTTCCTGACTTCCTACTTTTGCATTCCAGTCCCCTATAATGAAAAGGACATCTTTTTGGGGTGTTCTAAAAGGTCTTGTAGGTCTTCTTCAGCATTACTGGTCGGGGCATATACTTGGATTACTGCTGGGAAAGATTAAGGGCAGGAGAAGACGCTGACGACAGAGGATGAGATGGTTGGATGGCATCACCGAATCAATGGACATAAGTTTGGGTAATCTCTGAGAGTTGGTGATGGACAGGGAGGCCTGGCATGCTGCGGTTCATGGGGTCAAAAAGAATCAGACACAACTGAGTGACTAAAATGAACTGAACTGAACTGAGAGCTGCTTGGTAAATGTTAGGGATTTTGTGAGCCAGGCTTTAAGCACAGCTGTTACTAAAAACCAAACTATACAAACTTAAAAGTAGGTAAATGATATTAAAAACAAAGTTAATAAATAGCAACTTTTACTGTATCCCAATTATTTTACTACATTTTTCTATCACCTATACTTTTGAGGCCATTTATGTCTATTGCAGCTACACAGTGGAAGGACCTTGTAAATGTATCCACAGTCAATGACATCACATCAGAAGTTTAACCTCAGCCTCCATGGAAATATTTATATTACCAAAAATAGTGGAAGCTACAAATAAGGACTATCTTCCCAGAGATCCAGTTGTTAAATATTTACCAGCACATGTGCTGTGTCTGTCTGTATGACATATCTGAAACAACTTGCCTTCTAGCAGTAAACCCAACACAGCCATATTTTCCTCTAGCACTAGAACTATGCCTTTCCTTTCAGTTGAACCATAGATGAAGTATTTGGCTTCCACCTTAAGGGACATGCTGTTTGAAAAACGTTTATTTAAAACATTTGAATCACATTCAGGCAGTGAACTGAGTATCCTCAACTCATTGAGAAAGACACAGGACAGAGACACACAGTGGGACCCACAGAGTCATGTTTCCCATCCATTCATGGGTTGGGTCTTTGTATAGAACGGACAAAGTAAATTGTCATTTCTGAATAAAGTTGAAAGTGCATAAATTAAGTATGTAAATGGCACAACACTTCTAAATTATACTTCACAATTTTCAAAGCATGTATATGCTGTTGCTAAGTCACTTCAGTCATGTCCAACATAGACAGCAGCCCACCAGGCTCCCCTGTCCCTGGGATTCTCCAGGCAAGAACACTGGAGTGGGTTGCCAACTCCTTCTCCAATGCATGACAGTGAAAAGTGAAAGGGGAGTCGCTCAGTCATGTCCGACTCTTAACGATCCCATGGACTACAGCCCACCAGGCTCCTCCGTTCATGGGATTTTCCAGGCAAGAGTACTGGAGTGGGGTGCCATCGTATGTAGATTGTCATTTAATCCATAAAACATTATAGAATATAAATGAAGAAGAAGATAAAATTTACTTGCCAGTGACTGTTAAATGATTTGTATATACTCAGTCATTTATTCTCAGTTATCTTGTGCCATAGACACCATTATTATTCTAATTTTAAAGATGGGAATAACTTGTGGACACAGAGTGGGAAGGAGAGAGTGGGATGAATTGAGAGAAAATTATTGACATATATACACTACCATGTGTAAAATGGAGCTTCCTGGGTGGCTCAGCAGTAAAGAATCTGCCTGCAATGCAGGAGACACAGGTTCAATCCTTGGGTCAGGAAGATCCCCTGGAAAAGGAAATGGCAACCCATTTCAATGTTTTTGCCTGGGAAATCCCATGGACAGAGGAGCCTGGCCTGGCCTGCCAGGCTCCTCTGTCCATGGGATTACAAAAGAGTTGGACATGATTTAGCAACTAAAATGACAACAATGTGTAAAGTAGATAGCTAGTGGGAAGCTGCTGTATAACACAGGGAGCTCAGCTGGGTCTCTGTGGTGACCTGGAGTGAGGGATGTGGGGTGGGTTGGGAGAGAGGCTCAAGAGGGAGGGGACATATGTATACTGATTTACGTTGTTGCACAGCACAAACTATCAATAACACAACATTGTAAAGCAGTATATTATCGTTTAGTCTCTAAGCTGTGTCCAACTCTTTTGCTACCCCATGGACTGCAGCACCCCAGGCTCCTCTGTCCATGAGATTTCCCAACCAAGGATACTGGAGTGAGTTGCCATTTCCTTCTCCAGGGAATCTTCTTGACCCAAGGATCAAAATGCATCTCCTGCATTGACAGGCAGATTCTTTACCACTGAGCCACCAAGGAAGCCCCAAAAGCAATTATACTCCAATTAAAAAAAAAAATTCTTTTTGAAAGGAAGTGAAAAAGATGAAGAAAGAAGTCAAATAAATCATCCAGGGATCCACAATTAATGAATACAGGAAGGACCAAAACTCCCTTGACCATGACTTCAAAGCATTTTACTCGTTACTTAAACTATATTCTTATTTCACAGGTAAAGAAACCAGAGAGTCTATGGAGTAAAGTGACTTAATACATACCAGTAGTATTTTCTTGAGTGAGTAGGGGGAAACATATGATTTCAAGAAATAGAAATATTCTTCCAGAATGACATTTTTCACCCTGCAGTTATTTCTAGAAAGTTAAATATATAAGCTTTGCTCCTATCTGGTATACAAGGGAGGAAAATGAGAGGTTTAAAGTAGAAGTAATATACCATTTTTCCCCAGGAAAGACTTGCCAAGTGTCATGGAACACAGTGTGGCTTCTGCAGCCCAGGAATGGTGATGTCCATCTACACACTGCTGAGGAACCACCCGGAGCCCACCCCTGAGCAGATAACCGAAGCTCTTGGAGGTGAGGCTTCTCAGCCCTCAGCAGGCAGGACTTCCAGAGGGAAGTGCCCAAGGAAGGAGGGAAGGCCCGAGCTGGTGGAGAGAAGCTGTAGTTCTCTACAGCTTTGGGGTTCCAGGCACCTGGTCAACAAGTAGGCCCCGTTAACCCTCACCTTACCTCAGTCCTCTCTAGGAAGGGCTGCCCTCATTGGTTAGCATTGGTGCCAAGAATTGGGGCAATATTGTTTCACTACAAACCTTTCTCCTTTAATGGAGCCTGTAGTCACTCTGCAAAAGCATTCAAATAGGCCATTTCTAACATAAAATAGTTTCTAAATGTGGAAATCTGGGTAGTGTACAAGAATGAGATTTTTTGGTTTATCTTTAAATCAATCTGTTAGAATCATTCATTAACTCTACTTACTAAAGTTAATTTTACAAAGAGAATAGATTTCAGAAACTTTACCTTTTTCTGTTCTGGTTGGGTTCATTACAAGATCGAGAAGCCCATAAACAGGAATTAGTTATCACAGATAAGCTTGGTGAGCAACTCAATCTCCTATGACAAAAGAGCTATCAAATTTAAGTGAACAAACATGATTTACTACCAAAAGAAAAAGCATTTTATCAAATGTAGTTTCCCTCAATAAACATACTACGTTCAAGGTAAGCAGTTACTAGTTCTTTGAAGAAAGCTGTGGACACAAACTTCTAAACGTTATAAGAAAACTCTTTGTCCCTTTCAATAAACAAACCTACACAAAAATTCAGTTTTATGATGAAATGATACATACTAAAACAAAGTAAAATTTCAACTTAAGTTGTATGGTAACTAGAATATAAATATTCACTGATATTTTCTCTTATCTCTCATCAACTTCTACATTCAACATTTTTCAGTTTCTAATTAAGTATTATAAGAATTTTGGCCAATGGTTTCAATTATAATTTTAACTAAACCTGAATAAATTTGAATAACAGATGATCTTTGTTTTATAAAATAACCTACACTAATGAGATATTTAGAGTTTTGAAAAGAAAAGGTCTTGTGATTTGCCTTATTTTTTGTATGTTTCTTTGAATATGCACAGACAGTCTTATAAACATGAATTATTTCCTCCCAGATTCTATGCCTATAACTCACAACCACCAGGAGATGGCATTGTAAAGTTTGGCTAAATTATAAAGATTACTTTATCTAGGCATGGATAACTTCGAGAGTATATTTTGTTTCATACTTCATTTACTTGATCTCTTTCTAGAATTATAAATGCTAGGTACACTGATAACCTTTATGTTCATATTTTAAGAAAACTGATGAAATAAACTCAAAAGGAATGCAATTAGACATGACACATACCTTCTATAATGATCAGCTGATATAAATGACCACTTCATTTAATCTTGTTTTTTTTATTCAAGACTAAGAAAAGAAAAATTTTGAATTTCCATATTTTTTCTCCTTTAGAATCAGAAAATTTTCTGTAATGGGTGCTATTAGTTTCCCTTGGTGGGCTTTTACTAGCGCTTCTGATTATGTGGCAAAGAAAACTAAAAGCTTTGATATAGCTCTCTCTAGCTTTTGGAGAAGGCAATGGCACCCCACTTCAGTACTCTTGCCTGGAATATCCCATGGATGGAGGAGCCTGGTGGGCTGCAGTCCATGGGGTTGCTAAAGGTCGGACACGACTGGGCGACTTCAATTTCACTTTTCACTTTCATGCATTGGAGAAGGAAATGGCAACCCACTCCAGTGTTCTTGCCTGGAGAATCCCAGGCGGAGCTTAGTGGGCTGCCATCTATGGGGTCACACAGAGTCAGACACGACTGAAATGACTTAGCAGCAGCAGCAGCTTTTAATGCTTTCTCCCTGTTTATCAATGAGAAATTGTCCTTTGCCTCTTAAATGATTCAATTTCATGCCCTATAGCTATGTTCTAGGTATTTCAACTCCTTTTTTCTATGCCAAAGAGAGGTTTGTAACTCACAAACTCCTATATTCTTTCTTCTTAGCAAAAAGAAAGATAAAATATGGAATCTAAATCCATCCTTGTGCATGTAGTTTCTTTCTAAACAATTCTTGCTCAAATAAAAAAAGAGAAGTAAACCTATTATCCAGTTTTTCCACGTGAGTCACTGGCAACAAGTTTCCAAACAACACTTTGCTTCTAGCTAACTAAACCTGCCCAGTTCACATATATACCTTGCTTCTGAAATTTTAAACTGTATTCGAACATAATAATCTTAAATTTATTTTTAACATAAAAATGATGTATTTCTACTATGAAAAATGAAAAAAAGAAAAGATAAGGAAAAAACTCATTTATATTTCTGCTACTAGAAGACAACCACAGTCAAGATGCTTCTCTTTCAGTCTCTTCTGTACATAGTTTTTGTAGGCTTATTTTAAATACTTGTGACTATTATGTATGCAATTGCATATTACATATACAATTTTTAACTATACAACATAAGAATGTTCCCATATTACTAAAACCTGTTTATAAATATCATTTATACTGGCTTCAAAATTTGAATATACTTTTTTTAAAGGACAGTGGTTTCATCACCGTTTCTACCATATTTTGAAATGACTAATTAAAACAATACCAGGTACTTATTGAACATCTACTTCGCTATACGGGAATTCGAGAACATCTGAGACTGCCTTTGCTTTCTCTATGAGCTCAAGAGCCAATGAAGGAACTGAAGCATGCACGTAAATGACCCTACTCCAACATGGTCAGCGATAGATCTGGGGAAGGATCCAGGCAATGAGTGTGCGGCTCTGGCTGGGGTGTTAGAGCAGATTCCATGCAGGAGAGGGGCTGTGGCCCTGATAAATGGACACACTCTCCCCAAGAGGACATTTGAGGCAGAAGAGACTACATGAGAGAAGCTTAACAAAGGGCCCATGTGAGATGTTATGGGGGACGGTGGTCACATGTTACATGAGTTAGGGCAGGAGTGGGAAATAATGTAGGAAGGGAAAAAACTATAGAGATCTCTGTGATATTTCAGGATAAAACTGTAATCACAAGTGCATTCTATTTTTGAAGGGCATTTCTGTTTCAAAGAGCCAGTTTGTTAGTTTGAGAAACAAAAAGTAAAAACTGAAAAACTACTAATATAGCTATTCCACTGAAAAAAAGCACAACCATGCCATGTATCTCTATCATTCCTTAAACAGCAATTTCTCCTTCAGGTAATTTGTGCCGCTGCACTGGGTACCGACCAATTGTGAAAGTGGAAAAACTTTCTGTGCGGTAAGTTATGATAAAAAATATCCTTTCAGTTGATTTAACATATTAAGAAACCTTTGTGTAAAACCGTCTATTGCATTCAGTTATCTCTAAAATGTTGTGCTTTCTATCCACTGAAAGTTCTTAAATGCCACTATTGTTGTCTTTTTAAATACATCTTTAATATCTATCTTGTTTACAGCCCTAAATTAGGCACTGTCTTTAGAAGTATGTGGTCCATGATTTCAAGAATTGCCAAGCCTATAGAAGAAAATGAAATATATAGATTAAAAAACAATAAACACATAGTTGAAAAGCAAGATATTAAAAGCTCAATATATCCTCTCTAGCGGGCTTCCCAGGTGGCACAGTGGGAAAGCATCTGCCTACCAATGCAGGAGATTTAGGAGACTTGGGCTCCATCCCTACGTTGGGAAGACTCTCTGGAGTAGAAAAATGGCTACTAACTGCAGTGCTCTTGCCAGGAAAATCCCATGGACAGAGGAGCCTGGTGTGCTATAGCCCACTGAGTCACAAAGAGTCAGACACGACTGAGCACAGCACAGCACAACAGCATAGCCTCTCTACCTTGTAAATAAATTTTAGAGGAATACAGATTAAACAGAATCCATGAGTGGGGAGGGAAGACACAGAGGAGACTTATTGGAGAAGGAGAGTTATGAGCCAGGTCTTAAAGGAAGTGATATTAATGGATGGGTAAAGAGAGGCCATTAGAAATTTTCCAGTAAGAAAATGTATGGAAGTAGAAAAAAGAAAGGATGTCCAAAGTTCAACTAAGAAATTGATGTGGCTGAAGCACTAAGGAATTTAGGCTCAAAGCTGATACCTACTATATAGTCATTGTTTATTCTCAAGCTAGAAGTCACACAAGAACAATATTTCCAAATTCTTGGCACCTGTCTATAAGAAGAATAAGCCTGGAAAGAGAGGATGGGGATGAGGGCATGGACTAGTGCAATAGCCCCTGCATGAGGGGATGAGGAGCCAAACCAGTGTGGTAGTAGGGGCCCCAAACGATAACTTTCAGGAAGAGGACTGCCAGAATCATAACCTCTAGATGATAAAGGAGGCAGGGAGAAAGAAATCCAAGTCAGCTTCCAAACTGAGAGATCAAGGAATCAAATAGGTTGAAGGAAGTTGTAAAAGAATGATTTAGTATATGACCTGGAGGGGGGTGATGTCTTGAGATAGATTTGGTTTTCATAAAGTTAAATATCAAAACTAGACATCATCATGACATGTATTCAGTTGTGTTTTTCATCACCCATTTTTATGGTAAGAATTATTTTTATATAATTTTGATTGACCAAAACCAACTCAAAGGGTGAAAGTTCGTTCCAAATACTAAAACATCTGAAAGAAATCTTTGTTTAGACCAGAAACAAAGAATTTCAAAAAGATTTCCAAACTACAGGCTAGTTTATTTTAAATCCTGAGTAAGATATGTTTTATGTTGTGCTATATGTGTGGCCATTTTGACTCACGAGAACAGCAATTTCATATGATTCAATCTATTATTACCTTCCTGGAGGCAAAATGCATACAAAGGTAGACATTTTGTCACACTCACTCAGGGTCCCCACATTCAGCCACTAGTTGGTCCCTTTATCATGCATGATGTTGTCACAAAGTCCAAATGCCTTCTTAACTGTGGACAGTTACCTTATGAGTGAAAATACCCACCACCATTCCTGCGGTGCTTGCTATGTGTCAGACACTGTGCACACCTGTCACATATTTAAATCTGACAAACCTTTTGGGATGGGTTTTATTTTCCTAATTTAACAAACTCAATCCAGCTAGTATGTGTGAAAGGAGGAACTAGAATCCAGGTCTCTTCGATTCCACGTATAAAGCCAAACCATAGGTCTCCAGACCACCACAGACCCTTAGGCTGTGTCTGCATGTGAAAAGGGCAAACAGGAATGATGATTTGTCTCAGAGTTGCAGGAACTGACCAGTGAATTCAGGCCAAAAACACTACTTTGGGTCTACATGAAATGTCCTGAAAATTAAGGCAAAAATTTGGGGTCTTGCATTCTCCAAATATTTTGGAATAGCTCCAAAAACATTCAAAGAAACTCAGGTTTTTCAGTCTATTTATATTTGTATACAGGACATCTTAAAGGCAGTTTGTCCTCCCAGGATTTCATAAAAAATACACATGCATCATCTCCTCCCAGAACTTCATTAAAAATTACACATGCATCACTCTTCTGATGAAAAGCCAGCTGTTTGTCTTTCTAATTACCGCCTTGTGACTATACTCCTTTTACCTCACTTCCAGTAGGAAGCCTTAGCTGACTGACCTACCTTCCTCTAACTGCCTTTGTCTTCCCCTGAAACTCAAGCAGAACCATTTATAAGACCCTAGCAGCAACCCACTCCAGAGTTCTTGCCTGGAGAATCCCAGGGACAGGGGAGCCTGGTGGGCTGCCATCTATGGGGTCACACAGAGTCCAACACGACTGAAGCAACTTAGCAGAAGCAGCATCAGGAACATGCGGGGAAGGTGATGGCACCCCACTCCAGTGTTCTTGCCTGGAAAATCCCATGGATGGAGGAGCCTGGTAGGCTGCAGTCCATGGGATCACGAAGAGTCGGACACAACTGAGCGACTTCACTTTCACTTTTCACTTTCATGCACTGGAGAAGGAAATGGCAACCCACTCCAGTGTTCTTGCCTGGAGAATCCCAGGGACGGGGGAGCCTGGTAGGCTGCCGTCTATGGCGCTGCACAGAGTCAGACACGACTGAAGTGACTTAGCAGCAGCAGCAGCAGGAACATTGTTGAACAGTCCCTGCATTTTCTCTGATCCTTCAGTGATGGAATAGCTTATACTCTGTCCCACCTCATTACAGAGTCTGTGAGCTTCCCTGGTAGCTAAGCTGGTAAAAAGTCTGCCTACCGTGTAGGAGGCCCCAGTTCAATTCCTGGGTTGGGAGATCCCCTGGAGAAGGGATAGGCTACCTACTCCAGTATTCTTGGGCTTCCCTGGTGGCTCAGCTGGTAAAGAATCTACCTGCAATGTGGAAGACCTGGGTCAATCCCTAGGTTGGGAAGATCCCCTGAAGAAGGGAAGAGCTACCCACTCCCATATTCTGGCCTGGAGAATTCCATGGACTACAGTCCATAGGTTTGCAAAGAGTCGGATGCAACTGAGTGACTTTCGCTTCACTGAGGGCCAGGATGGGCTCTGTTACTTCTTGCATAGCTCCTCTGGGGCCTGGACACTGCCAGGTGCTCAGGTTGGTGTTTAAAAATCAACCAATATGTAACATGTATGATATAAGTGAAATGAATCGCCGGTCTAGGTTCGATGCAGGATGCAGGATGCTTGGGACTGATGCACAGGGATAATCCAGAGAGAAGGTGTGGGGCGGGTGAGGGGAGGTGGGTGTTGGGATTGGGAGTTCATGTACACTCGTGGCTGATTCATGTCAATGTATAGCAAAATGAATACAGTATTATAAAGCAAAACAAACTAAAAAAAAATAAAAATCAACCAATGGATTTGTTATAAACTGTATTACTTCCTAAGGAATCAACTGTTTGTCCAATGAAAGGATCAGGAAAATGTTGCATGGATCAAGAAGAGAAGTCTTTCACAAGTAGACAGGAAAAAGTAAGTATCTGTTATTCTACTTAAGTTGGAATTGACTGAAAAATGCCCACATCAATCCAAATTTATTATTCTATTCTTTTCAGTGAATAAAATGTAAAGTTAGTGAATTCAAGGCATAAACAGCCTTTAAAAGCCCCCCCAGATTAGCAAGCTCATGACTTTCATGAGGGGCTTCCCAGGTGGCACAGTGGTAAAAGAATCTGCCTGCAATGCAGGAGACGTAAGAGACGTGGGTTCAGTCCCTGGGTCGGGAAGATCCCCTGGAGGAGGAAATGGCAACCCACTCCAGTATTCTTGCCTAGGAAATTCCATGGACAGAGGAACCTGGTGGGCTACAGTCTATGGGGTTGCACAGAGTTGGACATGACTGAGCACACGTGCACAGACTTTTATGAGGCTAGTCACCACAGAAGACTATTTCCCTTCAGAAGCATTACAGATTCTGTGCCTTAATCTGGGCTTACCCTCTTTGTCAGCCCGCAAGAAGCACTACAAGGGATGAAAGCAGGGACACATCTTCATGCCTATGGCAAATAAACACCTGCCAGTGATACCTGAGACCCAGACAGAAGCTTAAAATCCAGTTCCTGACACCAAAAGAGGAAGCCCAGGGCCCAGCAGATCTGCCAGGGAAACCATCAGTGTCCTCTGAGGGTGGGAAGAGTTCTGCCAGGGCTGCCCTGTGGCTCTGGAGCTTCTATTTTATTTACAGAATGTCAGATGCAGGCTCTGACTCTGAAGTTTCACATTCAGAGACTCCTATACATCTCTCAGCATCTCTGAAGTTCCATTTGTGTTTTGTTTTGTTGAGATGTGTACCAAACTGTACGACGAAGATGAATTCCAGCCCTTCGATCCAAGCCAGGAACCTATATTCCCTCCTGAACTGATAGTAAGATACTTTACTTTTTGTTGTCTTATAACATGATATGGTTTAAGCATTTTGCCTTACACCATGAGACTACTGAGTTTTACATCCTAAAAGTTGAAAGTGTGTCCAATATGATAACCCATTTTTAGAAACATGTTCAGCTCCACTGTAAATAGTATAAAACAGACAGCTTAGGAAAGCAGTGCTGCCAGGACCACAGAGGTGCTTGGGTCTACCCCTCCACTGAAGATCCTGAGCTCAGAGAGTATAGGTGACTTAACCAGATCACACAGCTACACAGTGAGATGCGTCAAAGGCATTTTGTAAAACTAGTTAAGTAAAAATCAGATGATACTTATTAAATGGAATTTCATTATTCCTACTCTTAACCTCTGTGTTCTCAACTCAGTGGGGAGAAAGAGAATAACATGAATAGTGTGGTATGCCCATCATTCTATTCCATGGCTCTGTCCTGGAGAGAGCATGAGGTGAGGACTATGATTCTACTGGCTTCTCAGAAGGCTTCAGTCCCTGTGTTTCCAGCCAGGGTTCATGGCCTCCTTAATTAGTAGAAATCTATCAGAGGCCAGACAGAAATTCAGGTAAACCTTTACTAGGGCCCCTGCTGCAGCATGGGGGAGTCAAAACACACAACAGGTCCCCTCTCTGCTTGCTTGCTCCCTGAGGTTGGGGACAAGCTTGTTCCTTATATGGAGTGAAGGTAGGGGTGTGTCCAGGGGTAAACCTGAAGGGATGGCTTAAATGGTTTGCCCACCCCTTAGGTGATGTCGTGTGCAGGGGGGTGAGCGCAGTACCCTGCCTTTTCTCTGGGCTCTTCAAAAGTGGCAGCTGGGTTTTTTGGTCTCTTTGTATTATTTGTTCAGAATTTGCCATAGTTGCGCATGCACATAGTTATTTTTTGACACATGCAGTTTCCTTGTATTTTGTTACTCAAGGAGAGATCCAGGTGCAAGCATTACAGCACCCCAGCAAAAGGTCCCAGGTCCCCGCCTGTCTCACATACACACCCCTCAGAGCATGAGAACCTGGACACACCTCGTATTTAAGGATTATTTGTAGATGTAGATATGTAGATAAAGATAGATATTTTAAATATATTAGTATATTTTATATATATTTTAATATTATATCTATGTACAAAGTTGTAAAAGTATCCATTTATACTCTACCAGATGAATGAGTTAAGGGATTTTTTTATCCCAAGGATAATATTGCTAATAAGCAATTTCTGTCCTACTGAAGAATCTAATCTCCAAAGAATCTAATCTCCAAAGGAGGGGCCCCTGTGAGTCACCATTACAGCAAGAAGCCTAGCCGTTTAATTCCAGGCTAAGATACCTTCAAGCTGCCATGCTGCCTCCTTTCTGTGTAGTCACTTCACAAATGTAGAGTTTGCTCTACTCTATATGCAGCTGTTGATGGACAGACACCTATTATGAGAGTTATTCAGTGGTGCTAATACAGATCTTCTCAGTCTCGGGAGCTTCAAACAAGGCCACCCTCTCCTGATACCTAGAAGTTAGGTTGTCTCAAAAAGCTAAAACACTCAGCAGGCTGCTTAGACACCCAGAGCATTACTTGGAAGTCTATTGGTTTGCTTCCCTATAGAGAATGGCAGAAGACCCGAACAAACGAAGGCTGACTTTCCGAGGGAAGAGGACCACCTGGATCACTCCCGGAAACTTGCATGAGCTCCTGGAGCTGAAAACCAGTTTCCCTGAAGCCCCCATCATCATGGGGAACACTGCAGTGGGTAGGTGGTCTAGGGATATATTTTTTAGTCTAGACTGGGGGTAACTCAAGCATGTGTCTCCTTTAAAACTTCATAAATGCGATGCACTTTTATTAGTGAGTACCTATGATCCTTTAGAATGTTGTGTTGTTTCCTTTTGCAAGTGAGTTGCTGTGTAATTTTCACTTTGAATTATCAGCAAGCCACCTATATTAGTATCCACTGTCTTTCTTTTCTAATTGCTTTACATGTTTTTCTCCTTAAGGACCCAGCATTAAATTCAAAGATGAATTCCATCCAATTTTTATATCTCCACTTGGACTTCAAGAACTATATTTTGTAGATAGCACAGATGATGGTACGTACCTTTTTTTTTTTTTTTTCAAATAAGATGTAACCGTTGGCTGCTGCTACTGCTACTGCTAAGTCACTTCAGTCGTGTCCAACTCTGTGCGACCCCATAGATGGCAGCCCACCAGGTTCCCCCATCCCTGGGATTCTCCAGGCAAGAACACTGGAGTGAGTTACCATTTCCTTCTCCAATGCTTGAAAGTGAAAAATGAAAGTGAAGTCGCTCAGTCGTGTCTGACCCTCAGCGACCCCATGGACTAGTGGGCTGTTAATCAATTACAAAAACTGGACTAATTTGAGATCTTCATAGAATAGCTGACCTCATTTACTCTTTCAGAAATATTTATTGAGCACCTATGTGAGTCTCCTATGAGCTTTATCAAACTGCCCACTGGCTGTGTCACGATGGACTGCATTGTCATAGAAGCCACGATGGCAGGAGGATGGCACACAGCTCAGCCAAGTATAGAGAGAGTGACTGAATAAGAAGACGTAAGACATTATTTGGCCAGTAGGAAAGGTTCTTGCCAGAATTACTCTCTGATTCACAAATTTGCTTGAGACATATCCTATATGCATGCACACTCACCAAAAAGAGAAAAGATCTTGGGCCATAAGATTTGAAAATTTTAATGTAAACAACAACCTTATTTATTTTTACAGTCTTCACAATTTACTAAGGGTTCTCAAATCTCTTATTTGTTTTGATCCTCACGACAACCCTGGGAGGTAGACATAGCAGGTAATCTTGAAATCCCCATTCTCCTAAAGAATATACAGGGTCAAAAGGCTTAAGTAATTGCTGAACATCACACACCTAACACATGGTCAAGTCAGGACTAGATCCTAAGTCTTCTTACTCCAAGTCAAGTATTCCTTCTTCATCATGCACCAAATAAGGCTATCTGAGACACGTGTACCACTGTCTACTACCCAAACTCATCCTGTGAATGGATACAAACCATCAGTTCAGTTCAGTCACTCAGTTGTGTCCAACTCTTTGTGACCCCATGAACTGCAGCATGCCAGGCCTCCCTGTCCATCACCAGCTCCCAGAGTCTACCTAAACCCATGTCCACTGAGTCGGTGATGCCATCTAACCATCTTATCTTCTGTCATTCCCTTCTCCTCCTGCCCCCAATCTTTCCCAGCATCAGGGTCTTATCAAATGAATCAGCTATTTGCATCAGGTGGCCAAGGTATTGGAGTTTCAGCTTCAACATCAGTCCTTCCAATGAACATCCAAGACTGATCTCCTTTAGGATGAACTGGTTGGATCTCCTTGCAGTCCAAGGGACTCTCAAGAGTCTTCTCCAACACCATTGTTCAAAAGCATCAATTCTTCAGCACTCAGCTTCTTTTATAGTCCAACTCTCACATCCATATATGACTACTGGAAAAACCATAGCCTTGAATAGATGGACCTTTGTTGACAAAGAAATGTCTCTGCTTTTTAATATGCTGTCTAGGTTGGTCATAACTTTCCTTCCAAGGAGTAAGCGTCTTTTAATTTCATGGCTGTGATCACCATCTGCAGTGATTTTGGAGCCCAGAAAACAAAGTCAGCCACTGTTCCCACTGTTTCCCCATCTATTTCCCATGAAGTGATGGGACCGGATGCCATGATCTTAGGTTTCTGAATGTTGAGCTTTAAGCCAACTTTCACTTTCATCAAGAGGCTTTTTAGTTCCTCTTCACTTTCTGCCATAAGGGTGGTGTCATCTGCATATCTGAGGTTATTGATATTTCTCCTGGCAATCTTGATTCCAGCTTGTGCTTCCTCCAGCCCAGCATTTCTCGGGATGTACTCTACATATAAGTTAAATAAGCAGGGTGACAATATACAGCCTTGACGTACTCCTTTTCCTATTTGGAACCAGTCTGTTCCATGTCCAGTTCTAACTGTTGCTTCCTGACCTGTATACAGGTTTCTCAAGAGGCAGGTCAGGTGGTCTGGTATTCCCATCTCTTCCAGAATTTTCCACAGTTTATTGTGATCCACATAGCCAAAGGCTTTGGCATAGTCAATAAACCAGAAATAGATGTTTCTCTGGAACTCTCTTGCTTTTTCCATGATCCAGCGGATGTTGGCAATTTGATCTCTGGTTCCTCTGCCTTTTCTAAAACCAGCTTGAACATCTGGAAGTTCACAGTTTGCATATTGCTGAAGCCTGGCTTGGAGAATTTTGAGCATTACTTTACTAGTGTGTGTGATGAGTGCAATTGTGCAGTAGTTTGAGCATTCTTTGGCATTGCCTTTCTTTGGAATTGGGATGAAAACTGGCCTTTTCCAGTCCTGTGGCCACTGCTGAGTTTTCCAAATTTGCTGGCATATTGAGTGTAGCACTTTCACAGCATCATCTTTCAGGATTTGAAATAGCTCCACTGGAATTCCATCACCTCCACTAGCTTTGTTCGTAGTGATGGTTTCTAAGGCCCACTTGACTTCACATTCCAGGATGTCTGGCTCTAGGTGAGTGTGAGTGATCACACCATCATGATTATCTGGGTCGTGAAGATCTTTTTTGTACAGTTCTTCTGTGTATTCTTGCCACCTCTTCTTAATATCTTCTGCTCTGTTAGGTCCATACCATTTCTGTCCTTTATTGAGCCCACGTTTGCATGAAATGTTCCCTTGGTATCTCTCATTTTCTTGAAGACATCTCTAGTCTTTCCCATTCTGTTCTTTTCCTCTATTTCTTTGCATTGATCACTGAAGAAGTCTTTCTTATCTCTCCTTACTATTCTTTGGAACTCTGCATTCAAATGGGTGTATCTTTCCTTTTCTTTTTGCTTTTCACTTCTTTTCTTTTCACAGCTATTTGTAAGGCCTCCTCAGACAGCCATTTTGCTTTTTTGCATTTCTTTTTCTTAGGGATGGACTTGATAAAAATCATACATCTGAGTAAATCTCAGATATGTAAACAGAAATTAAATGGAGAATTATCTGCTTTCTCCTCTGATATTCCCATTTTAGTCTGCTCATTCTTTTCTTATTTTTTTGCTTGTTGGAAAGTCCATATTAATGGATCCACAGAAGGAAATGGAGCAAGGAAAGGTCAGGCTGTATGGAGAAGGGCTAGAAGGAAGGAATGTGGTTAGGGTGGAGTAGAGATGGAGGGACTAGGTGGCAGAACCTGTGAAATTAAGTCAGTATTTCTCAACCTTTTCATCATTTCCACTCTAAGGAGTGATGGACATTTTTTTTCTCATCATCCTCCATAACATTTTAACATCACAGATAGACCTTATATCTGTATGGGTATCAGGGCTTTATAAATAAAAAGAATAAGATTTTTTTCACTGCCTTGGTGGCAGTATTGCCCTCATTGAGAATGCATGAACTAGAGGACATCACTACTCAAAATACTCCCTGTAAGCTCACAGGCAAATAGAACTAAGCCAAGCTTCAGGCAGGTGTCTCTTCTTGTTATGATAATGGAACAACAGGAAGAGATGGTTTGGAAAAAGGGCAAATGGGCAATGCAGATTTGGAAGAAAACTTCCACTCAAGTGTAATGATCATTTAAAAATCTTACAGGATCTTAGTTGAAATTTTCACATCTGATCCATCTATTCAGCACAGCACTACACTGGGAATAAACAAAGTAGCATATTTCAGATATCTATGGTTGAGATGTCCTACAATGTAAGGTAGATATAACTGTGTACATGAATGAGAAAAATCTTTGGTACTTAATATTTGAGAATAAAGTAAATTGCCAAAATATCTTTATCTTTGCTTCTGTCCCTCTAAGTTTATATGAAAAGAGAAGATATATTTGAAAGTGTTTCCAAGCAGCCCATACATCTTGTTACCTTCCACTTTAAGTTTAAATTCCATATCTTACTTTCAGGGGTGACGATAGGTGCAGGATACAGCCTGGCCCAGTTGAATGATGCCTTACATTTTATTGTTTCTGAACAACCAAAGGAGAAGACCAAGACCTACCACGCTCTCCTGAAGCACCTGAGAACACTTGCTGGAGCCCAGATTAGGAACATGGCGGTATGTTCTCTAGTGTCATATGAGATAAGACTGTGCCAGAGCAACTGTAGAGACAGTGAGATTGTATCGACAGCAGCGCAGCACACATCTGAATTTAGAGTTTCCTCGGGCTCCAGTCTCCTCACTTTCCCATGTTATTGGACACGTGCTAGGGTCCATTCTGAAAGAGGTTTTTTCCCTCATGGCACATGGAAAGCAGTATTTCCTCAAGCTATAAGTTCAAATTGGCATCAGAGGGGTGGGAACCTTGCACACTGTGTTGTCTGACTATATTTAGCTGCACCCCTGCCCAAGTTTGCCAGATCTTTCTCTGAAACAAAGAAGAGAATTTTTAAAGCTTACACAAGATCCCTGTATACATAATTCCTTATTTTTCAAATGACTGAGTGTAGCTTTAAAAATGCCATCTTTTCTTTTTAATCTAGACTTTAGGCGGGCATGTGGTGAGCAGGCCTAACTATTCTGACCTGAATCCCATTTTAGCAGCAGGAAATGCTACCATCAACCTGATATCTAAAGGTAAGAGACCAAGCTTTAGGCATTTGATTTTATAATTATCACATCAGTTACGTAGCTCCTTTGCAAACTATGAGCAAGGAACCCAAATACATCTCACTTAGACTCACTAAATATATCTGGTTGTATCTACATTACCTCAGACATAGGGATGAAACTGAGATCAATCACCTTGTTTTCCATATGTTCTGTATCTTGTAGATCACATAAGTTACTGCACCTGACAGTTTTTCTGGACTAGTTGGCTGTATTTATGCATAGTCCAAATTGTACTATCAAGGCAGATAAAGGAAAATTTAATGAGGTGTATATATGTGATTTTAAAGTTTTAAGGAATATTTTATTTCACAGTTTCATAAAGGTGAAATTTTTCCTTATAGTACTTTTCATTTTAAACAAAATCAGATTTGTGGGGCATATTACTCATTACTTCTCTCTTTAGTCAAAGATAGTTTAAACTTTGGCAAGGGAAAATTATTTAAACTTAAAGAAATAAAGATAAAGACAAATGTGTGTTATTCACAGGTCTATTGATATAAGAAACCCTCTATTTGTTTAAAATCAGATTTTTTAAACTGTAGTGGAACAAAAGAGAGAGTATTGCAAACTGTTAAGGGGGAAAAGTATATATCAAGCATCCCACCCCTGCCATTATCCCATCTCTATCTCTGGATAGGTCGTCTATCCTTTCTTGACTCGGGCCTCAGTTTCCCATGTATGAAATACACTGTAACCAGTGTACCCTTTACCCACCTGTGAACCAACCTCCTTTGTACTAGGTCCTACTCTTTGAGACCCTGACTGAGCAACTTCACTTTCACTTTTTACCAGGTAGTTTCCAAATAGCTTTAAAGTTCTTCGAAGCCCAAATGTTGTGAGTGGTGTATAATGGGCAATAAGAACAAGAAAGGACATGTTAGTGTACTGGGTCCAATCCTGCCATTATGCATGAGAAACCAGAAGCCCAGGGTTCCAGGACCTGCCTCAGCCAACCCAGCCTGGGAGCTGGACGAAGAACCCACATCTCTGGCTCCCAGGTGCATCTCTCTGTCCACCAGGGCATCACATCTGTCCCTTTGGGCATATTCTCCAATTTGATAACTTCATCCTAATCAAGGTCATTTTCTCTAATAGAAGGAAAACGGCAGATTCCTTTAGATGGCCGTTTCCTTGAGAAGTCACCTGAAGCCAACCTCAAGTCAGAAGAGATTGTGTTATCTGTGTATATTCCTCACTCTACTCAGGTAAGGGCTCCCTGACCCACCGCCCACCCCAGGGAAGCCCAGTTTCGCCCTGAGCAGCAGGCCACATATGGGCTTCCAAGGGAGAGGTATTCTCTCCTTTCCAACCAGCTGTTGCAGGGCGCCTTTGGGGCTGCTTACAGGAGGGGTGCTTTCCCAGCTGACCATCGGATTTGCTTTCTTATCAGAGCCACGGTATGAACTCAGGGGCCCTGAGTGCTTTGCCTTCTGTCAGTCCTTTCCTCCATAAAAGATAAAGTAAAAAATATATATGACTGTGTCAGTATAAAGATAAATATGATCCAGTCTGCCTTCAGTGTTATATATTCATTTTCATTATATTCATTTTTCTTTTTGATTTTAAAAGAAATGAAAACATTTCCATGAGCCTTATCTCTCTGCCTGCTGGGAACATTCGCCCTGTAAAAAGGAGAGCCCTTTGTGTGAAGAGTTGAATTGGGAGTTTCAGACAAAGATGCACTTAGCCAAGATTGAGTAAAACTATAGAATCCCAGGGATAGGGGAGCCTGGTGGGCTGCCATCTATGGGGTCCAACAGAGTCGGACACGACTGAAGTGACTTAGCACTAGCAGTAGCATATAGTCTATTGACTACAGCAATTTTCTGGTAAACTAAAAGGTCATTACCATAAATGCACTACCAAGTCAACCAGATATTTATTAACCAGATATTTTAAGTACAATTTTCTATTTATTAACTACCTACTACTTTACATGCCTGGCACAGTGCTAAACTCTGAAGACTACAAGACACAGCGTTCAGTCTTTAAAGGTCTCTACATCTATGAGGAAGGGCTTGAAAGCGGAAAAATCTAATCTCAAACAGGAAATGAGTGGACAAAGAATTGAGGTAGTTCCGGTGATGGGGAGAGCCCTGCCCTGGTGGTGTTAGCCATGAAGGAAGACAGCTGAGATCAGTGTAGANGTGGCGGATTCATGTCAATGTATGGCAAAACCAATACAGTAATGTAAAGTAAAATAAAGTAAAAATAAAAATTAAAAAAACACAAAATTTTCAGATAATCATTTAAAAAGATAATTTAAAAAATCTACTTGACAATTTCATAATTAAAAGGCTTAAAATAAAATTTTTGACCAGGCTGATAGAAAATCTCTGAGTCAAATTTGACTTTTAAATTGTGTCTTCTCTAAAGCTTGTATGTAACACATGAAATATTTAAATATTTAGTAATATCCACCACACTTCTATCTGAAAACTCAGAGCAGGGCCTTGACATATTCTCTGACACTGGAAAACTCTTCCTTCATTCTCACTCCAGACACTCTTCTCTTGATCTCTGTTAGAACCTGACATTGCCTCTTTTCCTTTGTCTACTTTTCCTCTTTTCCTTTGTCTACTTTTTCTCCAAGCAACAAACATTTATTGAGCACCTATATTATACCATTCCCTCATTATATCAGGTACTAGGGACACAACATTAAACAAAGCAAGCAGTTCCTGACCTCAAATAACTTAGAGTTAAACAAGAGAATGATAATTCTTCAAGCAGCTTCAGTCTACTCAGTCTGTCAGTGAGAGGAAAGCACAACTGCAATGGGAATGATACAGGGGGATCATCTGCTGTGGCCTTCTGGGAATCCAAGTTACTGGTCATTAGTGGTCAATGACTTAATATACTCTTATCAGAGGAAGCACTGTTCTTTTGTGCAATACTTGAGAGGAAAGACCCTTAACTACTGGGCATGATAAGGAAATGGGTATCTTTAGTTTTCTGGCACCCATTCTACTAACATGAAGGGAGCCAGACTTATGACGAAGTCTATTCTGCAAGAGACTGATGAGAGATGACACTGCCAAGCTGCTTCTCGGCCCTTGACAAGCCAACCCTAACTGTGAACTTTGCAGCTACATAAGCCAATAAATGTCTTTTGTTGTTTAATCTAAGTTGGTTTTTCTCAGTTGTTGTAATTGATTGACAGCTTCCTACTGACTCATTAGAAGGGTTGGTAAAATGGACAGAAAATTCTAGTGATAGTGAACAAATGTGACAAGAGAATGTGAGGCACTTAGCATGTAGTCTTGCCTGGAGGATCCCAGGGACTGAGGAGCTTGGCGGGCTACAGTCCATGGGGTCGCAAAGAGTTGGACACCACTGAACAACTAACCGTTTCCTTACCTTAGGGCTTCCCTGGTGGCGCAGATGGTAAGAAATCTGCTTGCAATGTGGGACCCAGGTTTAATCCCTAGGTAGGGAAGATGCCCTGGAGGAGGAAATAGCAACCCACTCCAGTATTCTTGCTGGAAAATCCCATGGACCGAAGAGCCTGGCAGGCTATAGTCCATGCGGTTGCAAAGAGTCAGACACAACTGAGCAACTAACCCTCACCTTACCTTACCTAGCATGACTAGTGAAACTGGGAGAGTGGGAGCAGTAAAGGGAGATAAGATTGCAGGCTTGTAAAGGACCCTGCTGGCCATTTCACCCCGAGAGAAGTGGGGACCCACTTGGGGCTTATTCAGAAGAGTGATATAATGACATTGTCTTGCAGAAGAATCACTTTGCCTGAGGAGGATTAGAGAAGGGTAAGATTGGAGAGAAGGGAACTGGTCATAGAGTTGTTTCAACAAATAAAAAATTCTCAAGCATTTTGGTCTTAAGACTCCTTTGTCCTCAAACATCATTGAGGTCTCCTCACAAAGCCTGGGTTTTATCTAGCAATATTTGTCGTATTAGAATTTTTAAATATTTATTTAATTCATTAAAGATAACAATGATTACTACATACTGACATAGCATATTTTAATGAAACAAGACTATATTTTCAAAAACCGAAAAAACTCGAGGAAAAATGGTATTGTTTTACTTTTTTTTCAAATCTCCTTATTGTTTGGCCTAATGGAAAACAGATGGAGACTCATCTGCTCTCACAGTCAGTATGTTGCAAGTGTTTCTTGGTTGAAATAAACAAAGAAAATCCAACTTACAGAGATATGCAGTTGGAAAGGAGGGGGTATTTTTACAGTCTTTTCAAATAATTGTGCATATTATTCCTTGATATTATACCAAAGTCAACACATGGTTGTTACTTATTGACTTTGGTGTTGTATCAAAGAATAATATACATAAAAAAGAAGAAAAATCAGGAAGATGTTGTGTTATAGAAGGTAAGGATGGTAAGGAGGTGCTTCAAGAAGGAAGTAGCCAGTGGGGGTGCAGAATGCACATAGTTAAAGAAGACAAGAATCAATGTGCCTGTTGAGCTTGGAGCATGGACTTGCTGGGGATGATGTTCACAGAACATGATGGCAGGAAATAGAGAAGTTAAGATTCTTCTTCCTTCCCTCCCTTCCACCTTCCATACCTTCCAGTGTCTTTATTGAGCACTTGCTGTGTGTCAGGTATACATATGGAATACTGTCCTCACTTTCATGGTGATTATAGTTAGTATTGTGGGAATGGCAGAAAAAAATCACGTAAATCAGTATATGTGTTTATGATCCCATGGCCATCCTCAAATAAACTGTAAGGAACAGAAGACAAATTTACATTTTCTTATGTTAAATGATGAGAACTAAAGTTTTCTAAGAGCCCAGAAAAGTTGTCATAATTCATTTGGTATCAAAAAAAGAATGGCAGTATGCTCTACTGTCCTCTTTTTTTCCCACTTGATTTACTTTTTTAATTGAAGGATAATTGCTTTACAAAATTTTGTTGTTTTCTGTAAAACTACTGTCCTCTTAAAATCTGAACACTTCTGAACTGACAAGTCTACAAGGATTTTAGGTAAAGAGATCATAGATCTGTATTGGTTCTTTTTTACAGATAAGGACACAAGACAGAAACATCAGGTAACTTCTGCACAATCATATAGCCACCAGGCTACCACACCAAGCTAACTCCTTATAGGGATATCCAATATCAGATAAACTGTTACATCTGTCCATCCATGCATGTATCCATCTATACGTCTACTTATCCATCAATCTATTGATCCACCTATGCATCCATCATGCATGCATCTCATCCATTAATCATCCATCCTTCATCTATTCATCCATCCATCCATCTATCTCAAAACATTTACTTGAGACTCCACTATATCCCAGGCTGAAAGATCATTGTCTAGTTAAAAGTTACCAGAGAAGAGATGATAATTTTTTCTAACAAACAGGGGCTGCTGAAAGTATTATATAGAGGGTCTGGGAACTCAAGGGGTAATTTAAATGCTTAGCTGAGCTCTGGCCTTGTAAGATATTGATCAACAACGTCCTTCTATCTCTCTTACCATTTACTCAAGTGCAAGGACCAATATCATTCCTTAAATCATTTGTATTGTCTCTGTGAGGCCCCTTTTAGTGTTTGGATACTGCAGTCTCTCAAAAATAAATGACAGGGTGGAATTTGATAATTGATTTGTTTTTCTGCAAGAGACAGCAGGATAAAAACAGAACAGTACAAATGCATTTTATGTGGCAGCCTCCAAAAGAATCACAGCATTATTTTCTGAAATAAACCGAGTAAGAGAAGGATGCCTTAGAATTTTATTAGAGAAAACTACTCTCAATGAGAAAAGAGAAGCTATGGGAAATGAAAATATAAAAATAATACAACTAGGTGAATATTTTTGCAGTTGTGAGAGATCCATGAGGAAAGGTATATATCAGAATCAGAGGGGGAGGAACAAGATGGTGAAGGAGTAGGTGGATGTGGAGTACATCTCTTTCCACGGATACATCAGGAATACACCTTCAGACACAGAAGTACTTGCAGAACACCAGCTGAGAGCAGACAGGAGTACCTGACCAGAGGAAAGGAATATATGCTGCTGCTGCTGCTGCTGCTAAGTCGCTTCAGTTGTGTCCGACTCTATGCGACCTCATAGACAGCAGCCCACCAGGTTCCCCCGACCCTGGGAATCTCCAGGCAAAAATGCTGGAGTGGGTTGTCATTTCCTTATCCAATGCATGAAAGTGAAAAGTGAAAGTGAAGATGCTCAGTCGTGTCCGACTCCTAGCGACCCCATGGACTGCACCTACCAGGCTCCTCCACCCTGGGATTTGCCAGGCAAGAGTACTGCAGTGGGGTGTCATTGCCTTCTCCAAAGAACATATAGACCCACACAAAACTTGGTAGGACAAAGGAACAAGGAGGGGCGGGGAAATGAGAGTGTTAGTAGGACTGGACCTGCCCTCAGCGGGTGGGGAACTGAAGCAGGGGTCTGATCCTCACACAGGGGCAATTGTCTGAGTTGGAGGAGAAACATTAAAGACTGAGAAGGGAACAGTTGATCTGTGGCATCCTAAATGGAAGGAGAATCAGACAGCCCTTGCTGCAGCCATATATACTCTCGACGGCGCAGTGGTTGGGAGCTGGAGTTTTGGGATTGTGGGGCAATCCCAGGGCCAGGGCTGCTGTTGACTGCAGACAGATGGATAGAGGGGATGTGAGGGAGGAGATTGTGGTGGGGAATGTCTGTGGAGGAAAGCTCGGAAGGCTTGGAAGCAAGGCGATATTGCTGAGTCAAGCATAGGGGGTGGAGCCATCACCATAGCCTCTCTCCCCCAACATGCCAGCATCAGCAGCTGAACAATAGAGAAGCTGGCCCAACAAATGCCTGACACACTGAACTACAGAGTAGAACCCCAGGGGAGTGCCCCTATATGTGCCTGATGCACCAAATAACAGAGAAGGACCCCAGGCAAGGAAGCCCTTTAAGTGTCTGAACGGGTGGAGCTATGGAGAAAGACTGGCCAAAGAGGCTTTCTGATCACCAGCTACAAGAGGCTTGATAAAAGAGTCTGATAGGGCCATAACTCCTGCAGTGGAGGCAGTCCACGTCGCTGCACACTTGGCACCGCTAGGGCCCCCACAAGCCAAGCAGCTGTGCTGCCTTCAGGCTCAGCTCTTACTGGGGCAGAGCTACTACAGGCAAAAAGAGTGTTGCACCTATACGCACAGGGTCACTTTGATAATGTCTGACTCATTGGGACCCTGTGGACTGTGGCCTGCCAGGCTTCTCTGTCAGGGAGAGGGATTCTCCAGGCAAGAATACTGGAGCATATTGGCCAATACTAGTGCCATACTCTTCTAGAGCACTATATTTCCTGATGCCCTAGCTGCCAACTCCCCTGAGTACCTGGTGCTGCCAGAACCCCTGTGATCCAAACAGCTGCACCACCTCCACACCTGGCCCTCACAGGGACAAACCCAAGTCCTCCAGGGCAGCCTCAGGAGCAAACCCCAGTGGATGACCCACATACAGGGGTGAAAATAAAATCACAATTGAAACCCAGGGACAGTGTGACTAAGGAAGAAGACCCAAAACCCTCTCATCAACTGTACAGCTGCAGATTAAATCCACACGATCAACTAGGCACACTCTGTGTCTGTGGAATATATAAAAGGTCACTGAGAGCTCCCACAGAGGAAGACACACAAGTTCTGATAGCTGTGAACATTGAAGGCAAGAACACACAGGAATAGGACCAGATTAGAATCTGAGCTGCCCCCGCAGCAGGTCCAGAGATCAGCACAGTGTTAGAGGGCATCTTAGGGAGGTGAAATGGACAGTGACTCCCAGAGAGGGAAAGGACTCTGACAGCAGTGATTCAAGAAAAACATTTATTATTCTCATGTTTTGAGGTGTTCTGTAGATTCTCTTGGCTTTTTTATTTTTTTCCTATTCCCGCCCCCCCCACCCCCCGTTGTAGTTGTCAGTTCTATTGGCACTATGAAATCTAACTAACCTTTTGAACTCTTTTTCTTCTTCTTTTTTTCTCAGTCATTTTTTTTTTTTTAATTGTTGTTATAAACCTCTGCCTCCATATCAGGCTTTTGCGGTTCTGGGGAGGTTTTTGTTTTTCTGTCTTTTTAATTTTAATTTTTTAAACCTATTATTATTTTTTCTACATTTATTCCTTTGTTTGCTTTTCTTACTGTTCTTCCCTTGCAGTTACTCTTTAATATGTATAAATCTTATTATCTACTTCTATTTAACTTTGCATATCTAATCTTTCTTTCTTTCCTTTAGTCTCAACATATTTGTTAGTTTTATATTCATTGCTTTATACCCCATTTGGCACTTTGCTTTAGTTATTTTGTTCTGGTAGATGTAATTTTTGGTTCCCTTTGTTCGCCAGGTCAATCTATTGTACTTTATTTTTGTCAGACTGTTTCAATTTTGCTTATGGGTGTGCATGGATATGAGTATATGCAGTCACAATTTTATTGTTGTTATAAACATATGCCTCTGCCTCTATATTGGGTTTTTGCAGTTCTGTGGAGTTTTTTTTTTCCCTTTTCTCTCCTTCTTCTGTTTCATAATTTCAATTTTTAATTTTCTTAAACCTATTATATTTTTCTACATTTGTTCTTTTGTTTGCATATCCTGCTGTTCTTTTCCCCTTGTAGTTAATCTTCAAAGTATATAAATCTTCTTCATCTACCTCTATTTAACTTTGCATAGCTATTCTTTCTTCCTTTCCTCTTAACATATTTATTAGTTTGATTTTCATTGCTTTATTTCCCAAATGGCACCTTGCTTTAGTTTTGTTTTCCAGTTTGTGCTTTTGGTTAGTTTTGTTCTGATAGATATAATTTTAGGTTTCCTTTGTTCTCTGGGTCAAGCTATTGTACTTTATTTTTGTTGAACTGTTTTGACTTTGCTCCTGGATGTGTGTGTGTGTGTGTGTGTGTGTATATGTACATTCTATTATTTTAATTATTATTTGCCTGATTTTGTAATTGCCATTTGTTTGGGGTTCATCTTTGGTTTCTCATTTTTGGATATTTGTTTTAATCTCACTGTAACAAACCACTTGTGGAATATTTGTTTCTGACAAGAGATCAAGCCCTGACCTTTGGCGTGGGAGCACTGACTCCAAGACCCTAGACTACAGAGAACTAACCCTATGGAATATCAAATAGTGAGAACTCCTACAATGGAAACCACTTGAATATAAGACCCAGCATCACCCCACCAGTAGCACTCTGTGCAGCATACCTCATCTAAACAACAAACAAAACAAAAATACAAACCCAGTCATCAGCACAGAAGATTACCACCTCACTCAGTCTTGCCCATCAGAGGAAAAACAAACAAACAAAAACTCAACACAATTTCACCCTATAAGAAGCTTACACAAACCACTGGACCAAACTTAGAGGGCAGAAATCAAAAGGAAGAAAGAATTCAACCTTGAAGCTTTGGAAAAGGAGACTGCAAGCGCAATAAGTTAAAAAAAAAAAAAAAGAAAATGCAGAGAAATACTACACAAATCAAGGAACAAACTAGAAACACAGAAGTCCAAATAAATGAAGAGGAAATAGTCAAACTACCTAAAAAAGAATTCAGAAAAATGATAGTAAAGATAATCAAAAACCTTGAAAACAGAATGGAGAAAATGCAAGAATCAATTAACAAAGACCTAGAAGAATTAAAGAATAAACATGCAGTGGCAAGCAGCACAATTACTGGAATTAAAAATACTCTGGAAGGAATCAATAGCAGAATATCTGAAGCAGAAGGACAAATCAGTGAGCTGGAAGATAAAATGGTGGAAATAAACTTCTGAAGAGGAGAATAAAGTAAAAGAATGAAAAGAACTGAGGATAGTCTCAGCGACCTCTGAGTCAATATCAAATGCAAAAACATTCGAATAATAGAGGTCTCAGAAGAAGAAGAGAAAAAGAAAGGGTATGAGAAAATTTTTGCCGAGATTATAGTTGAAAATTTCCCCAACATGGAAAAGGAAATAGTCAATCAAGTCCAAGAGGCACAGAGTCCCATACAGGATAAACCCAAGGAGAAACATGCCAAGACATACTAATCAAACTAACAAAGACTAAACAGAAAGAAAAAATATTAAAAGCAGGAATTGAAAAGCAACAAGTAACATACAAGGGAAATCTCATATGTTTAACAGCTGATTTTTCATCAGAAACTCTGCAGGTCAAAAGGTAATGGCAGGATACATTTAAAATACTGAAAGGGAAAAATCTACAACCAAGGTTGCTGTACCTGGCAGGGATTTCATTCAAAATTGATGGAGAAAGAAAAAGCTTTTCAAACAAGCAAGGGGTAAGAGAATTCAGTACCACTAAACCAGTTTTACAGAAAATGTTAAAGGGATGTATATAGCCATAAATACAACAGAAGAAAAAATATCTACAAAATTAAACCCAAACAATGAAGAAAATGGCAATAGGAACATATATATCAATAATTACTTTAAATGTAAGTGGATCAAATGCTCCAACTGAAAGAAACAGACTAGCTGAACAGATACAAAGACAAGACCCATATATATGCTGTCTACAAGAAACCCACTTCAGACCTGAAGACACGTATATACTGAAAGTGAGAGGATGGAAAAATATATTCCATGAATAATGGGAAGCAAAAGGGAGCTGGAGTAGTAATCCTCATTATCAGAAAAAATAGACCTTAAAATTAGGAAAATTACAAGAGATAAGGAAGGATACTACATAATGATCAAGGGACCAATCCAAGAAGAAGACATGACAATTATAAATATTTATGCACCCAACATAGGAGCACCTCAATACATAAGACAAGCACTAACAGACATTAAAAGAGAAATTGACAGTAACATAGTAACAGTAGGAGACTTTAAAACCCCGCTCACACCAATGGACAGATCATCAAAACAGAAAATTAATAAGGAAACACAAGTCTTAAATGATACATTAGATGAGATGGATCTCATCAATATCTTCAGGGCATTCCACCCAAATGCAGAAGAATATGCCTTCTCAAGTGCACATGGAATGTTCTCCAGGATATACCACATCCTGGGTCACAAATCAAACCTCAGTAAATTTAAGAAAATTAAAATCATATCAAGCATCTTCTCCAACAACAAAGCTATAAGAGTAGATATAAATTACAGGAAAAAAAAACTGTAAGAAACAGAAGCACATGGATATTAAACAACATGTTTCTAAATAACCAACAGGTTACTAAAGAAATCAAAAGGAAAAACAAAAAATTTCTAGAAAGAAATGACAATGAGAACACTACAACTCAAAACCTATAGGATGCAGCAAGAGCAGTTTTAAGAGGGAATTTAATAGCAACACCATCCTATCTCAAGAAACAAGAAAAATATTGAATAGACAACTTAACTTTACAAGTAAAACACTGGAAAAATAAGAACCAAAAAAACCCTCAAAATTAGTAGAAAAAAAATCATAAAGATCTGAGCAGAAATAAATGAAAAAGAAACAAAAGAAAAAATAGTAAAGATTAATAAAACTAAAAGCTGGCTCTTTGAGAAGATGAACAAAATTGACAAACCTTTAGCCAGACTCATCAAGAAAAAAAGAGAGAAGAATCAAGTCAACAAAATTAGAAGTGAAAAAGGAGAGGTTACAACAGACAATGCAGAAATGCAAAGGATTATAAGAGACTATTATGAACAACTCTATGGCAACAAAATGCATCACCTGGAAGAAATGGACAGATTCTTAGAAAAGCTCAATCTTCTAAGACTGAACCAGAAAGAAATAGAAATTATGAACAACCTAATTACAAGCACTGAAATTGAACCTATGATCAAAAATCTCCCAAAAAACAAAGCCCACGACCAGGTGGCTTCACAGGAGAATTCTATCAAACATTTAGAGAAGAGGTAATGCCTATCTTTCTAAAACTCTTTCAAAAAATTGCAGAGGAAGGAACACTTCCAACCTCATTCTATGAGGTCATCATCACCCTGATACCAAAACCAGAAGAGACAACACAAAAAAGAAAACTACAGGCCAATATCACTGATGAACATAGATGCAAAAATCCTCAACAAAATTTTAGCAAACAGAATTCAGCAACACATCAAAAAGCTCCATGATCAAGTTGGGTTTATTCCAGGAATGCAAGAATTCTTCAATATACACAAATCAATCAATGTGATACATCATATTAACAAATTGAAAGATAAAAACCATATGATAATCTCAATAGATGCAGAAAAAGCCTTTGAAAAAATTCAGCACCCATTTATGATTAACACTCTTCCAAAAATGGGCATGGAAGGAACCTACCTCAATATAGTAAAGGCCATATATGATAAACCTACAACAAACATTATTCTCAATGTTGAGAAACTGAAATCATTCCCCCTAAGATCAGGAATAAGACAAGGGTGTCCACTTTCCCCACTATTTTCAACATAGTTCTGGAAGTCCTAGCTATAGCAATCAGAGAAGAAAAACAAATAAAAGGAATCCAGATTGGAAAAGAAGTAGTAGATCTCTCACAGTTTGCAGATGACATGATACTGCACACAGAAAACCCTAAAGATAGTATCAGAAAATTACTAGAGCTAATCAGTGAATTTATCAAAGTTGCAGGATACAAAATCAATACATAGAAATCACTTGCATTTCTATACACTAACAATGAAAAATCAGAAATAGAAAGTAAGGAATCAATCTCATTCCCCACTGCAACAAAAATAATTAAATATTTAGGAATAAATTTACCTAAGGAGATGAAAGAACTGTACACAGAAAATTATAAGGCACTGATGAAAGAAATCAAAGTCAACATAATCAGATGGAGAGATATTCCATGTTCCTGGCTAGGAAGAAAGAATATTGTGAAAATGACTATACTACCAAATGCAGTTCACAGATTCAATGTGATCCCTATCAAATTACCAATGGCATTTTTCACAGAACTAGAACAAAAAATTTCATAATTCATATGGAAACACAAAAGTCCCTGAATAACCAAAATGGTCTTGAGAAAGAAGAATGGAGCTGGAGGAATAAACCTTCCTGGCTTCCGATTATATTACAAAGCTACAGTCATCAAGACAGTATGGTACAAAAACAGAAATATAGACCAATGGAACAAGATAGAAAGCCCAGAAATAAACCCATGCACCTATGCTGCTGCTGCTGCTGCTAAGTCACTTCAGTCGTGTCTGACTCTGTGCGACTCCATAGACGGCAGCCCACCAGGGTCCCCCATCCCTGGGATTCTCCAGGCAAGAACACTGGAATGGGTTGCCATTTCCTTCTCCAATGCATGAAAGTGAAAAGTGAAAGTGAAGTCACTCAGTCGTGTCTGACTCCTAGGTACCTTATTTTTTACAAAGGAGGCAAGAATATACAATGGGACAAAGACAGCCTCTTCAATAAATGGTGCTGGGAAAACTGGACAGCTACATGTAAAAGAATGAATTAGAACTCTTCCTAACACCATACATAAACTCAAAATGGGTTAAATATCTAAATGTAAGACTAGAAACTATAAAACTCTTAGAGGAAAACATAAGCAGAACACTTGATGACATAAATCAAAGCAAGATCCTCTATGACCCACCTCCTAGAATAATAGAAATAAAAACAAAAGTAAGCAAGTGGGACCTGAGTAAGCTTAAAAGCTTTTGCCAGCAAAGGAAACTATAAGCAAGGTGAAAAGACAACCCTCAGAGTGGGAGAAGATAATAGCAAATGAAACAACTGACAAAGGATTGATTTCCAAAATATACAAGCAGCTCATGCAACTTAATAACAGGTAAACAAACAACCCAATCAAAAAGTAGGAAAACACCTAAACAGACATTTCGTCAAAGAAGACATACAGATGGCTAACAAACACATGAAAAGATGCTCAACATTGCTCATTATTAGAGAAATGCAAATCAAGACCACAATGAGATATCACCTCACACCAGTCAGAATGACCATCATCAAAAAAATCTATAAACAGTAAATGCTGGAGAGGATGTGGAGAAAAGGGAATGCTCTTGCATTGTTGATGGGAATATAAATTGATACAGCCATTATGGAAGACAGTATGGAGATTTCTTAAAAAACTAGAAATAAAACCACCATAAAATGTAGCAATCCCACTCCTAGGCATATACCCTGAGGAAACCAGGGTTGAAAAAGATACATGTATCCCATTGTTCTTTCAGCACTATTTACAGTAGCCAGAACATGGAAGCAACCTAGATGCCCATTGACAGATGAATGGATAAAGAAGTTGTGGTACATATACACAATGGAATATTACTCAGCCATAAAAAGGAATGCATTTGAGTCAGTTCTAATAAGGTGGATGAATGTAGAACCTATTATACAGAATGAAGTGGGTCAGAAATAGAAAGATAATATCATATTATAACACACATGTATGGAATCTAGAAAAATGGTACTGAAGAATTCATTTACAGGGCAGCAATGGAGAAATAGAAAAGAGAACAGACTTACGGACATGGGGAGAGGGGAGGAGAGGGTGAGATGTATGGAAAGAGTAACATGGGAAACTTATATTACCATATGCAAAGTAGATAGCCAACGGGAATTTGCTGTATGGCTCAGGAAACTCAAACAAGGGCTCTGTATCAACCTAGAGGGGTGGGGTGTGGGAGGACATGGGAGGGAGGTTTAAAAGGGAGGGGATATATGTTTACCTATGGCTGATTTATATTGAGGTTTGACAGAAAACAACAACATTCTGTAAAGCAATTATCCTTCAATTAAGAAAAAAAAAAGAATCAGAGCACTGACAGTGAGCTAATGGTCTTCTGGTGTAACATCAGAAGTGACTGCCTGGCTTGGTACTGAGAAATACATCCCTGAATGGACCAGTAGATGAGGAGACTTAACATGAGGAGATGGGGATCAAAGGTGAAACTGCGTTCCACAACAGAGAATACAATGGCCTCTACTACAGGAGGCTAGGTAGAGATTTGGGTTACCTGGCATGTACCTGCGTCATTTCTGAGAACTGAGGCTAAATCCTGTGTGGAGACCTGGAACTGAAACTTCCTGCAGCTGTTGCCTGGATCTATGATGTGTCTGGACTTTACTCTGCTAATAACTTCATGACATGGGTTTAACCTGTTGGTTCTTGAGACAGCCAGGACTTTAGCAAGAGCATAACCCAAATCATTGTTGGAGGAGAAGCCTCGAGACAAATCAAGTAGTCAGTCAAGTGCTAGTACCTTGATGATTTTTTTGACCCTTGACCAGAGGCCCGCACACATCTGCCTCTGGAACACATTCTAAATCCATCTGGGGCTCTTTTGTTCACGTTGGGTCCTGGGCAGTCTGGACTTTACTCTGCTAATAACTTCATGACATGGGTTTAACCTGTTGGTTCTTGAGACGGCCAGGACTTTAGCAAGAGCATAACCCAAATCATTGTTGGAGGAGAAGCCTCGAGACAAATCAAGTAGTCAGTCAAGTGCTAGTACCTTGATGATTTTTTTGACCCTTGACCAGAGGCCCGCACACATCTGCCTCTGGAACACATTCTAAATCCATCTGGGGCTCTTTTGTTCACGTTGGGTCCTGGGCTCATCTGGGGGCCCTGCTCATGAGCTCACTGATGCTCCTGGTCTTAGCCTAGCATCTCTGCGTTGTCATGACAGCACACCTCCACATTCTGATATGTGGACACATTGTAACCCTGAACCTCTGGGTTCTCATCTGCTGAACTTTACAAAGAACGAGATTGTTACTTGAAAATTTTGGGGGTTTATAGTAGCAAAGCCTTGTTCCTACCACCCTCACAAACAATATCTAGTTCACAACCTCAATCCTGAAAACAGAGATGACCCTTTCTGGTGGAGGCTGAGCTCTGAACCGCACTCACTGAACTTTCTAAGCCCAAGACCTTAGGATGTGACAATCTGGTAGGTTATTTTATTATTATTATTATCTACATGTGTGTTTTTGTGAAAATGGGTATACTTTTATAATGTGTGCACACTTATGATACATGCACACATTTGTGACTCATATGTTTTTCTGTACTGCAGATTACACTTCCATAAAAGATTGAAAATTTTCATTGATTAAAACAGAAAAAGTAAAGATACCAATCCTAAGTATGCATTGTCTACTTGAAAAAACATCGAGTCTGAATTTTAAGTTTTATGTTTCAGATCACACTCTATTTAGAGAAATTAGAATCGCAAAGTTGAATCTAATCAATGCACATGTTGCCTATCAGTTTCTGGAAAAAAAAAAATTGGAAAAAACCACATATGGTTCTCTCAGTTTTGTGATTATTTTGGTGAAACTAACATAAACTCTAGAGCTCCCATCCACTCCACTTTAGAATAGCTGTTAAAGGGATTTAGAATTTACCATGTCTGGCTCCTGCTTCTCTGCTTTCACTATTTCTGACTGAGGACAAGAAATGGAACTTTATGGAATGAGGCAAGAGACTCAAAGGAAGACTCCAGTGACTAGAAACGCAAACTTACAAGGTAAAACTCCATTTTCATAACAGAATACCACAGTCACGCAGGGAGAAGGAGAGGTACATCACTGAAACACACATGCAAATGCTCCACAAAACTGCTGCTTGTTTTGAAAAATTATTGGTGTCAGATTCCGGGGAGCAGGATGTAGCCAGTGTTTACTCAGAGCACACCTGAGGGTGAGAAGGTTTATCAGAGTGTGATTGCGTTAACAACTTTCCCCCCTTTCCATCTCATAGAAACTGTTTTTACCTGGGACACACAGATCCTGCACCCCCGTGAGGCTATCCCAGGGGAACATGCTTTGTCTCAGATGCCATCAACTGATTATTGAGGTTGCACACTTACCAAAAGAACTAGCTTTTTCCACTAGCATTGCCAAATTATTGAAAACATGTATGCTGTGCCTATTAGAGAAAACAAAATCTTCACTGTGCTAAGAGTTTTACATGGATAATCTCATGTATCTCTCACAAACTCCTAGGGTATCCTGAGTAGGATTCCTCCTCAGACAGTTTTAATTAAAAACCTGGGGCTTAACAGCGATGAAGATGAAAGGTTTTAGTGTGGCACATGGAGAGAAGCTATATACCCCTCTAATCAGTCACTAGAATGTGCAGCTAAAGTCAGCAACGATCTCATTAATTTATAAGTATTTGATGGGAGGAAACTCCCACTAATTAAATAGAGTTTTCAAAAGTAAGATTCGTGATTTCATCCATCAATAGTGTATTAAAATATTTTTTTGGAATTGGATTCATGTAATGCTCTGTTACAGCTACATAAAGAAAGCAAACAACTAATCAGCAGTAAAGATTTCAAACAGTGAAAATAAAATAGTAACAATTCTCATCACAGCTGTCTAGGTCATCAAGGGACAGCCAGAAGCTTATTTTTATTTTGTAAAAATTAGATAAATGGCCTCAAACATTTCTCCCTGCCTGTATGTCCCGTGCAGGATTTTCTTCTGGCACCATACAGACATAAATTGTTATTATTATTAATAATTACTGTCTTCTGTTTTCACTGCTTCTAAAATCAGCTAAATATCTTACTGTTGCCCCTTTGAAGTTAATCTGTCTTTTAATTTTTTTCTGGCTGCGCTAAAGATTTCTCTCTTTGTTGTTGGTTTTCAGCAGCAGTTTACCGTGATGGTATGTACATATGGTTTTCTTTTTATTTAACCTGCTTGGGATTCACAGAACTTGTTTGGATTTCATGAGTTTTGAGAAATTGTCTACAACTATTGCCTCCATCAGGGCTTCTCTGATGGCTCAGACAGTAAAGAATCTGCCTGGAATGCAGGAGATATGGGTTCGATCCCTGGGTTGGGAAGATCCCCTGGAGGAGGGCATGGTGACCCAAGCCAGTATTCTTGCCTGAAGAATCCCGTGGACAGAGGAGCCTGGCGGACTACAGTCCATGCGGTCGCAAAGAGTCGGACACGACTGAGCAACAAGCATTGCTTCAATCGTCATCTCCTTCTTCTTCCTTTCTGGCACTTCAGTTATATAATAGACCATTTTATCACATCACATTTGTTTCTTAAATAACTTTTTGTATGTTATACTTTAAATTCTCTTTCATTATGGACATTTCTATCACTGATTCTTTTTGTTGTTGTTTCCAAATATTTTCTTCTACTGAAACCAATCTAGGGTGAGTCCACTCATTGATGTCCTAATTTCAATTACTGTGTTCTTCAGCCTTAGAATTTTCATGTGATTTATTATCACTGTTTCTTTGCTAACTCCCATTTTGTCTTTTAAGTTGTTGAACATGTCGTAGTTATTTTAAAAATCATTGTTTGAATATTCTCATATTTGGATCTGGGTCTATTATATGTATATATATATACACACACACACACACACACACACACACACATAGGGCTACAGTCCATAGGATCACAAAGAGTTGGACATGACTGAAGTGACTCAACACACATGCATGCCGAGTGTACTGTGTACAGTCTCTCAAGGGTCCTAACTGAAAACCTAGGAAGTTTATTAGGCCTCCTGCTCAGAGATAGACACAGGACTAAAATTCCTCAGCATTTTGAGACCACCAAAATTTCTGTCTAGTTTGTCAGGTGTCTTAGTCAGCATGGGATGCCATGGCAAATATTGTAGACTTGATGGCTTAAACAACATTTATTTCTCATAGTTCTGGAGACCGGAAGTCTGAGATCAGGGTCTAATGAGAGCCACTTCCTGCCTTGCAAGTGGCTACCTTCTCACTGTGAGCTCAGAGATAGACACAGGACTAAAATTCCTCAGCATTTTGAGACCACCAAAATTTCTGTCTAGTTTGTCAGGTGTCTTAGTCAGCATGGGATGCCACGGCAAATATTGTAGACTTGATGGCTTAAACAACATTTATTTCTCATAGTTCTGGAGACCGGAAGTCTGAGATCAGGGTCTAATGAGAGCCACTTCCTGCCTTGCAAGTGGCTACCTTCTCACTGTGTTCTCATAGCAGAGAGAATAACCAAGCTCTCATTGATCTGTTTTTATGTGGATGCTGATTGATGGCCCTACCTCATCTAAATCTAGTTACTTCTCAAAGGTCCCATCTCCCAATATTACCACACTGGGGACTAAGGCTTCAACATTATGACTTTTGGGGGGACACAATTCAGTCCAGAGGACCAAACAAATTTTTAAAATCTGAACATGTCTCAAATTAAAACTTGGGTCAGAATGTAGGCTCATATTTCTGAATTTTCCTACTCTCCAGGAGATGGATCTCTCAAGTCCTGGGCATTTTGGAAGCCCTGGGCCCCCATTTTTGCCTTCTCAAGTCCATGTTACTGCTGAAAGCTCAGCCTTTCTGCTCCATGTTTTTTTTGTGATTCTGCAAATTCCTGGAGGGGCAGAACTATGTAGATTGCTCAGCTCACGTCAATATGTTTCCCTTCTCTATGGAACCTTGGTCAAGTTCTAATGACCAGATACTAACATCTTCAGATGATTCACTGGTATTTTATTCAGCTTTTCCAATGAGACATCAACTAAATTAGGCTGCTACAATCAGGCTGTTAGAGCTAGAATTTCGTGTGCCCATGGACATTTCCTAGGACTACCTCCTCCCCCATGACTATCCTACCTCTATTCTTTTTATTTTCTCTATTCATCTCTTGAATTCACAAATCCTGCTAGAATACATCTTCCAATGTGAAGCTTTCCAAGGTGACAAAGGAATGCTGAGTGTTGAAGGTGATGCTGCCTAAACAAGACTTGCTCATCCTGTCCTGTGAGGTCCCAAGTGAGGACCAAGCTTAGGCTCTGCTTGGAACAGACATAGGGGTCCCCACATCAACAGCTACTTTCGTGGCTTTTGTTACATTTGCTTTGAGGATTTTGAGGCTAACCTTCAGCTCATCTCTCTGTTATAGAACTTTGGGAACTAGAGTAAATCCAAAATTCCATGTTCACTGTCTGTTCTTTTTTTTTTTTTTTCCCACATTCTGTTCTTTACATTCTAACATTCCTCCTGGCATGACAGTGAGCATTCTCTCTGCCAGGGTTGACATTCAGATGTTCATAGCCAGTCATTGCCCTCCATCTCCAGCCAGGGATCATACGTTGAACTTGGTGCTATTCAACACTTGAAGAAAAGCTAAGTGGAAAATGGGCATGTGGTTCAGTTTTTCTCCTAGATATCCCGCCATCTGTGTCTGGATTAAACCAGCTGTGACCCTGATTTCATTATAGTGGGAACCAGGGAGTCTTCACTGAATTTTACTTTGGATTAACGCCATCAGCAATCAAGGGAGAAAGCAAAAGAAAGAGATAATTTTATTTGTGGATGTATTTTCTACATTAAACAGTACCTTCTTTTGAAGACCCTTGGAGAAGCTTCTCTCTGGTCTCAGGATACATAATGACTAGATTGCTCTTTAGAAACTGGTTCATTTTTATATGGTAAGCTTTATGAATTATGTAAGTAATGGTATTTTCTTCTTGGGTCAGTCATTGATAGCTTAGAGTCATACTTAGAACTTTCTCCTGAAAAGAGTGTAGGATTCCATTACATGCACTTGCTATACTCATTCCAAGCCTGCCTATCTCATATTTCCCTAACCTTGGGGCTCTCTGTCCTCACTGGCATCATTCTGGGTCAAATGCATCTTTTCCCTTGCTTCAGCTACTGTGGCTGCTGTTTTATTTGTCTTTCTCCTTCCAGTCTTAACTTTATTCCCCAATGTAGTACCTACATTAGCCAGAATAATCATCTGTATTAGTTATGTATTGCTACATAACAAACTAGCCCCAAAATGAGTGGTTTAAAACAACATATATTTGTTATCTCACCATTTCTGTGGGTCAGGAATCTAGGCAAGGCTTAGCTGGGTGTCCCTGAGTCAGGATCTCTCAATAGTTAACAATAAGTGTGGGCAGAGGCTTCATCACTTGAAAGCTCAACTGGAGAAAGGTACACTTCCAAGCTCTCTCACATGACTCTTGGCAGGAGATATCAGTTCCTTCATGTGTGGGTATTTCCGTACGGCAGCTCACACCGTGGCAGCTGGCTTTCTTAGTGTGATGAGGGAGAGACTGAGGCATCAAGGATGAACTTCACACTTACCTAATCTTGGAAGCATCAACCTGTCCCTTTTATCATATTTTTTGTCATTAGAAGCAGTCACTAAATCCAGTCTATACCTGAGGGTAGAGGATCACACAGTATGAATACCGCAATGCATGGACACTGGGGCCATCTTGGAGGCAGCCTACCATATGTCTTATTACACAAACCTGAGTGTACTTTGCTGAAAACCTTTTGGTAGCTCCTTAGTTAGCTAGTTATTTCAGCCACTCAGTTGTGTCCGACTCTTTGCGACCCCTTGAATTACAGCACACCAGGCCTCCCTGTCCGTCACCATCTCCCGGTGTTCACTCAGACTCACGCCTATCAAGTCCGTGATGCCATCCAGCCGTCTCATCCTCTGTCGTCCCCTTCTCCTCCTGCCCCCAATCCCTCCCAGCATCAGAGTCTTTTCCAATGAGTCAACTCTTCGCATGAGGTGGCCAAAGCACTGGAGCTTCAGCTTTAGAATCATTCCTTCCAAAGAAATCCCAGGGCTGATCTCCTTCAGAATGGACTGGTTGGATCTCCTTGCAGTCCAAGGGACTCTCAAGAGTCTTCTCCAACACCACAGTTCAAAAGCATCAATTCTTCGGCGCTCAGCCTTCTTCACAATCCAACTCTCACATCAATACATGACCACAGGAAAAACCATAGCCTTGACTAGACGGACCTTTGTTGGCAAAGTAATGTCTCTGCTTTTGAATATGCTGTCTAGGTTGATCATAACTTTTCTTCCAAGGAGTAAGCATCTTTCAATTTCATGGCTGCAGTCACCATCCGCAGTGATTTTGGAGCCTCCCAAAATAAAGTCTGACACTGTTTCCACTGCTTCCCCATCTATTTCCCATGATGTGATGGGACCAGATGCCATGATCTTCGTTTTCTGAATGTTGAGCTTTAAGCCAACTTTTCCACTCTTCTCTTTCACTTTCAACAAGAGGCTTTTTAGCTCCTCCTCACTTTCTGCCATAAGGGTGGTGTCATCTGCATATCTGAGGTTATTGATATTTCTCCCGGCAATCTTGATTCCAGCTTGTGTTTCTTCCAGTCCAGCATTTCTCATGATGTACTCTGCATATAAGTTAAATAAGCAGGGTGACAATATACAGCCTTGACGTACTCCTTTTCCTATTTGGAACCAGTCTGTTGTTCCATGTCCAGTTCTAACTGTTGCTTCCTGACCTGCATACAGATTTCTCAAGAGGCAGGTCAGGTGGTCTGGTATTCCCATCTCTTTCAGAATTTTCCACAGTTTATTGTGATCCACACAGTCAAAGGCTTTGGCATAGTCAATAAAGCAGAAATAGACGTTTTTCTGGAACTTTCTTGCTTTTTCCATGATCCAGCGGATGTTGGCAATTTGATCTCTGGTTCCTCTGCCTTTTCTAAAACCAGCTTGAACGTCAGGGAATTAATGCTCAAAATTCTCCAAGCCAGACTTCAGCAATACGTGAACTGTGAACTTCCAGATGTTCACGCTGGTTTTAGAAAAGGCAGAGGAACTAGAGATCAAATTGCCAACATCCGCTGTATCATCGAAAAAGCAAGAGTTCCAGAAAATCATCTTTTTCTGCTTTATTGACTATACCAAAGCCTTTGACTGTGTGGTAGCTCCTTAGTGCTCTTCAAATGAAGTCCAACGTCTGTGACATGACTGACAGGTCTCTCCAGCCATGGCTTACCCACTGGTCTTATTTGGAGAAGCTCCATTCCTGAACCTTTGATTTTGATTCTTTTTTCCCCATGGGAAAAAAAAAAAAAGAAAGTGGACTCCATTTAGTTTCATCTTTTTTCCGTCCCAGAGGACGTTTTGAAAACCTAGCAAACTTATCCAAGAAGCGTGAAACAGAATGTTGCAAATGTCGCCAGAGTAACGTACAATCTAGAAATTGATTTCTGAATAATTTACAATTGTCTATAACTGGACTGAAATGAGTAAAAACTGAAAATGGCTAGCACTTATGACTGTGGGTTGGGTTCTCCCTGGAGAGCTTTATGAGTACTATCTTACTTATTAAATCACCCTGTTCCCTCATCCTTCCCAGTTCACAGAAGTTGGGCTCACAAAAGCTGGCTTGGAGCCCCCTCCCCTAAGCATTTACACTTATTGCTGTGGCTGGTGTGTGTGGACATGACCTGGCAGATACTGCTGGGACTGGTAACTACTCTCTGGCTTTCACAATGCTCAGCACAGAGTTCCATAAGCAATTTGATTCTCAAGGATGGCTACTGTTGCCTACTTTAGGCTATACCTAACATTTTAAGACAAAGAGTGGAAAAAAGGACATTTTGAAATATTTTTAATGTGTATTGGGATTTCATGAATTTGATAATAGAAAAGGATTTTTGTTGTTGCTTATTTTACTTTTTCCCATAAGTAATCTTTTTTAACAGGGGCATTTTTTTATATTAAAGTTCTTTTGAACATAAATTCTGGTGTAGGAGGATGTTTTTCAGAAAGTTTTGAAACTGATTCTTTTCTTTTCTACAAAAACATTAATATAACCGACAATAAGAAAGTTGTGAACAGATCAGTGTCAGAAGATTCTGTCATCGGTTGTCTGTGCAGGGTGACTTTAGCTTTCTCCTACCTGTTTCTTCTTTGTTCATCTTTTAGCAACCATGATTAAGTTTTGTGGATTATGTCAGTCATTTCCAGCTGAAGGAGTGACACTGAGATGGAGTTGATTTGGAGTCAACTAAGGAACCCTCATAGAGCTGGGTAAAGTGAGGAGCTGGCACCTAGAGGCCCCACAGAGGGAGGGGTGGCTATACTCAGGGGATCCCAGGAAGGACATCACTCCTGGGTAGAAAGTTGGAGAGATGAATGTTCCCATATCAAACCCCAGATTTCTATGATCCAGTAGGCTTTACTCCTTTCCCAGCTCTCATTCTAAACCTATTGCTGCTAAAATAACTTCAGTGTCATATGGTAAGAGATCATGCTTCCTTTGCAAGTATTAGCCTGCACAGTTTTTAGATAAGAATGTCTCTAAAAGATCTAGCTTACAAATAGCTGTGAAAAGAAGAGAAGCAAAAAGCAAAGGAAAAAAGGAAAGATATAAGCATCTGAATGCAGAGTTCCAAAGAATAGCAAGAAGAGATAAGAAAGCCTTCTTCAGCAATCAATGTAAAGAAATAGAGGAAAAGAACAGAATGGGAAAGACTAGAGATCTCTTCAAGAAAATTAGAGATACCAAGGGAACATTTCATGCAAGGATGGGCTCGATAAAGGACAGAAATGGTCTGGACCTAACAGAAGCAGAAGATATTAAGAAGAGGTGGCAAGAATACACGGAAGAACTGTACAAAAAAGATCTTCATGACCCAGATAATCATGATGATGTGTTGACTAATCTAGAGCCAGACATCTTGGAATGTGAAGTCAAGTGGGCCTTAGAAAGCATCACTACGAACAAAGCTAGTGGAGGTGATGGAATTCCCGTTGAGCTGTTTCAAATCCTGAAAGATGATGCTGTGAAAGTGCTGCACTCAATTTGCCAGCAAATCTGGAAAACTCAGCAGTGGCCACAGGACTGGAAAAGGTCAGTTTTCATCCCAATTCCAAAGAAAGGCAATGCCAAAGAATGCTCCAACTACCGCACAATTGCACTCATCTCACATGCTAGTAAAGTAATGCTCAAAATTCTCCAAGCCAGACTTCAGCAATATGTGAACCGTGAACTCCCTGATGTTCAAGCTGGTTTTAGAAAAGGCAGAGGAACCAGAGATCAAATTGCCAACATCCGCTGGATCATGGAAAAAGCAAGAGAGTTCCAGAAAAACATCTATTTCTGCTTTATTGACTATGCCAAAGCCTTTGACTGTGTGGATCACAGTAAACTGTGGAAAATTCTGAAAGAGATGGGAATACCAGACCACTTGACCTGCCTCTTGAGAAATCTGTATGCAGGTCAGGAAGCAACAGTTAGAACTGGACATGGAACAACAGACTGGTTCCAAATAGGAAAAGGAGTACGTCAAGGCTGTATATTGTCACCCTGCTTATTTAACTTATATGCAGAGTACATCATGAGAAATGCTGGACTGGAAGAAACACAAGCTGGAATCAAGATTGCTGGGAGAAATATCAATAATCTCAGATATGCAGATGACACCACCCTTATGGCAGAAAGTGAGGAGGAGCTAAAAAGCCTCTTGTTGAAAGTGAAAGAGGAGAGTGGAAAAGTTGGCTTAAAGCTCAACATTCAGAAAACGAAGATCATGGCATCTGGCCCCATCACTTCATGGGAAATAGATGGGGAAACAGTAGAAACAGTGTCAGACTTTGTTTTTTTGGGCTCCAAAATCACTGCAGATGGTGACTGCAGCCATGAAATTAAAAGGCGCTTACTCCTTGGAAGAAAAGTTATGACCAACCTAGATAGTATATTCAAAAGCAGAGACATTACTTTGCCGACTAAGGTCCGTCTAGTCAAGGCTATGGTTTTTCCTGTGGTCATGTATGGATGTGAGAGTTGGACTGTGAAGAAGGCTGAGCGCCGAAGAATTGATGCTTTTGAACTGTGGTGTTGGAGAAGACTCTTGAGAGTCCCTTGGACTGCAAGGAGATCCAACCAGTCCATTCTGAAGGAGATCAACCCTGGGATTTCTTTGGAAGGAATGATGCTAAAACTGAAGCTCCAGTACTTTGGGCACCTTATGCGAAGAGTTGACTCATTGGAAAAGACCCTGATGCTGGGAGGGATTGGGGGCAGGAGGAGAAAGGGACGACCGAGGATGAGATGGCTGGATGGCATCACAGACTCAATGGACGTGAGTCTGAGTGAACTCCGGGAGTTGGTGATGGACAGGGAGGCCTGGCGTACTGCGATTCATGGGGTCGCAAAGAGTCGGACACGACTGCGCGACTGAACTGAACTGAACTGCAAAGATCTAGGTCTCTGATAGCAGCCACTCATGGGCCCAGTCATTCCAGAAGCAAGTTTTATCTTATGTGATTTAGAGCACTGGGGACTTTCTGACATTTTCAGCTGCCTCTCAGCTTTTTGACACGTTTCATATAAATTTTAACTTTTTTGCTTATTTCACCTTATCCCCCCACCCCAATGTTTAATAAGCACTTTATTAATGGTGACTAATTTTTGCAAGTTAACACTCACTTTGCAACCCTGAGCAGCAAATGGAAGAAAACAAAACCAAACTCGTCCTTCTCCTGAGAGCACACGTTCAAACCAGCCTCGTTAGAATCTAAGTGATTGATCCATTTGCCAGTAAAAGTCTGGCTTCCTTTCTCTTGAGGAAAATGTTAGTTGCTCAGTTGTGTCCGACTGTTTGTGATCCCACGGACTATAGCCCACCAGGTTCCCCTGTCCATGGAATTCTCCAGGCAAGAATTGTGGAGTGGGTAGCCATTCCTTTCTCTAGGGGATCTTCCTGACCCAGGGATCGAACCTGGTCTCCTGCATTGCAGACAGGTTCTTTACTGTCTAAGCCACCAAGGAAGCCCCTAGGGGAGCTTCTTCCGCTGAACACGTTTTTAAAGCAACTTAAAGAAGCTTACCATATCAGGGACCAGAGAGACTCCATTGCCTGGGACACATCAGACCACCTGACCCCTGTCCTGTGATGGCTCAGCACTGCTTAGAGTCTCTCTGTCAGGTCTCTGTGATGGCTGTAGCCCACGGTGGCTTGAGGATCAGACTCCCCTGAAACACTGTCCCTCCCTCCTGACTATCATGATCTCTTCTCTTCCTTCCTCATTTCTTAGTGGCACTCTATGCAGAAAGGAATTAGCTAAAAATCTGTTTGAAAAATATACTTTATTGCATACCTTATTGCCCTTGGAAAACTAACGCTTCATGTCTACACATCCCAGTTTACAAGGTACAGTCACATGACCCAAAACAGTGAAGTTAAGGCCAGTGCCCACTCTTAAGAGGAGATGGGGTTGACAGGTGCAAGGAGACTCAACTAGGGCTGTGTCTCCCATGTGTGGCAGAGCCATCGGCCGAATAAAAGCTCATTCCTCAGCACTAGTAGTTTCTGGGAAGCAGAACTCACTCTGCCCAGGTGTCCAGGGTTTGGTCATATCTGGCTGGGTTCTCACTGCCCTGGCTTCTTTGAGCCTCCTTCCATGAGGGCCAGGGGAAGGGGAGGGATGGAATTTGAGGGCTGGGGCAGAACCAGGACATAAAACTATCAACGCAAACTTAGGTAAGAGTTTTCTTAGATTTGGAAAAGAAATCACATTTCAAAAGTTGCACATTTTTGAAAGCTGACAAATACCATATATGTATAATATCATAAAAATAACATATATTTTTATTATTTCACTTCTGAAATACTTCAGGAAAAAAAGGATTTTTTTTTTTTTGCTTTGGTAGTAATTTGCATCTTTCATTTGGAAATACTTATTTCTGAAGGATAAGATTCACTGGAATCTCTAATTTGTGAGTTGCTATGTGGAGGTGGTGGGGCTTCCTGGGGGCTTAGTGAAGAATCTGCCTGCAGTGCAGGAGACATGAGTTCAGTCCCTTGATTGGGAAAATTCCCTGGAGGAGGGCATGGCAACCCACTGCAGTATTCTTGCCTGGAGAATCCCATGGACAGAGGAGCCTGGTGGGCTACAGCTTAGAGGGTCACAAAGAGTCTGACACGACTGAAGCAACTGAGCACACACCCGGAAGTGGAGGAGGATAAAATATGACTTCATATATATAGATGGAGTTGTTATTTGTAGAGCTGCTGTGCTTTTTGCCCTAAGAAATGGGAGTTCTGATAAGTGCTATTGCACATGATTCTTATCTAAAAAACTCTACATTGCATCTATAATTCAGTATATTGCATTTTAAGCATTTTCCTGACCAGAGAGCACTTCTTTTTTGGCAGGCGTTACTGGAAATGGCCTATGGTTTAAAGCATAATGGCTGGGAGAGTTCTCAGAGACTAGCTTCTGGCTCTGCGCCTCTCCACCCTTGCTTCTCTCCTGCTGCCCACAATGCCGTAGGAAGTGCTCCCATCTGCTTGTGAAGACACTGGGGGATTGATGTCTTGGGCAGGGGGACATTTCAGGAAGTCATTCCTGCACTGGAATGGTTACCAATAAGGTAGCCATGTGTGGAGGTGACTAAAATCATGGAAATATGCCTCCAAAGCTGAAATTCAGCATTCTTCCAAATCATTTTCCCATTGGTTGGATCTCAAAGCGTTCCTATCCACATGATGCCCTCTAGCTGAAGGAACAGTGGGAGAGAGAAGCTTTGATGTTTTCAGATCTTATGGAAGCAGAACCTTGTGAACATGTTGCTCGTGCAAACAGGGGTATAAATTGCCTTTGTTCCAAAATGGTCTTGTTTCCAAGGGGGCATCAGTGACCTACAGGGGCATGCTAAATGCAGGGAGGGTATTATAGGCTGAGTCATCCCCCACTGTGTTGACACCCATACCCCTAGCACCTCAGAATGTGACCGTGTTTGGAAATGAGACCTTTAAAGGGGCGACTAAGGTAAAATGGTGCTATTAGTGTGGACCCTAATCCAATGTGCAGTGCTCTTACAAGAAGAAGAGATGAGGCCACAGACCTCCCATGGAAGGAAGACCACGTGAGGACACAGGGAGAAGAGCCATTCACAAACCAAAGAGAGAGGCCTGAGAAGAAGCCAGCCCTGCTCACAATTGATCTTGGACTTTCCGTCTCCAGAGCTGTCTGAGAACACGTGTTTGTTGTTTAACCTGCCCAGTCATGGAGTCCCATATAGACTTATACAGTGGTACAGTTGGCACGTGACTGTAATGCTCCAGGTTGTAATGGAAATTTACAGTTGAGCTGTGGTTGAGTTTATGTAGTTTTTCAAAGTATTTATTGAGTGATCTACTATCTACACTGGCTCTACATTATGCCCATACACTAAGTGCCAGCCTTAGAAAATGACATAAAAATCTTATGTCTTATGACAAAAGATGGGAGTATAAGACAGAAAAATTCTTGCTTTAACTTACAGTCTAGTAGAAGGACATAGGTATACATAAATCAATAGAATTTTAAGTCAATTTTGTTTGTGACAATAAGAATACTCTAGATCACCAGAATAGAGAGGGCCTGGCAGTGGAAGGCCTCTTTAAGTAGATGTCAGAAAAGAATTTTTTGAAGCCTTGACCTGTGAGAGGAGCCATGAACAGCATGAAGGAGGTGCCAGCACACAGATCATTGAGAACATTATTCCAAGAAACATACGACACAAAAACATAGGGAGAGAGGAGAATTAGAGGGAAGTGGAAGATGTTGCAGGCACCCTATGAGGTTTGACAACCAGAGCTGACATTGAGCCAACTGCCAAACTATGAGTATGATCATTCTAAGTCATCTCAGTTCAGTTCAGTTCAGTTCAGTTGCTTAGTCGTGTCCAACTCTTTGCAACCCCATGAGTTGCAGCACGCCAGGCCTCCCTGTCCATCACCATCTCCCGGAGTTCACTCAAACTCACGTCCATCGAGTCGGTGATGCCATCCAGCCATCTTATCCTCCATTGTCCCCTTTTCCTCCTGCCCCCAATATATAAATTCCAGCATCAGAGTCTTTTCCAATGAGTCAACTCTGCATGAGGTGGCCAAAGTACTGGAGCTTCAGCTTTAGCATCATTCCTTCCAAAGAACACCCAGGGTTGATCTCCTTCAGAATGGACTGGTTGGATCTCCTTGCAGTCCAAGGGACTCTCAAGAGTCTTCTCCAACACCACAGCTCAAAAACATCATTTCTTTGGTGCTCAGCTTTCTTCACAGTCCAACTCTCACATCCATACATGACCACAGGAAAAACCAGAGCCTTGACTAGACGGACCTTTGTTGGCAAAGTAATGTCTCTGCTTTTCAATAGATGATCTAGGTTGGTCATAACTTTTCTTCCAAGGAGTAAGTGTCTTTTAATTTCATGGCTGCAGTCACCATCTGCAGTGATTTTGGAAACCCAGAAAAATAAAGTCTGATACTGTTTCCACTGTTTCCCCATCTATTTCCCATGACGTGATGGGACCAGATGCCATGATCTTCGTTTTCTGAATGTTGAGCTTTCAGCCAGCTTTTTCACTCTCCTCTTTCACTTTCATCAAGGGGCTTTTTAGCTCCTCTTCACTTTCTGCCATAAGCGTGGTGTCATCTGCATATCTGAGGTTATTGATATTTCTCCTGGCAATCTAAGTCATCTAGCCCCAGGCATTTTGCCATCTGGCCTCTACTGTGTATGTGAGTGGAGCAGGGATCCATCAGATCTGCCCTGACTAGAAAAACTGCACAGCTGACTCACAGAATTGTGAGAAACAATCAACATCTGTCATTTTCAGCTTAAGTTTTGGGGTGACTTGTTATCCACAAGAGCTAGCTGATACAAACTCATAGAGATGTCATGAAGAGTGTCAAGATGACTAAAACATTTAGAACAGTGTTGGGATATAGCCCATGTATAGTAACTGTTAGTCATTATTAGTATTAGGTTATGTGTTTGCAATTTTTGTTTTGTTTTTAACTGTGAGCTCTTTCTTGGCAGGGAGAAGTTTTTTCTCTGTGGGAGCTCCATGAGTCTGAGATTGTGGAGTTGTCCCTACAGAAGGCTTGATGCTTGTTACTTCCAAGTCACCATAGTGGTTTTATGTTAATTTCTAAGCTTATGATATCTGCACTATCTGGCTCATGTAAATTTTTATATGACATAGATTTGGTTTTTCAATCACTTAGTAATTTTCCCATCCCTCCAGGGTTCTGGATGTGTGGTAAGTTTCCTTGCTCCTTCCCTGGACCAGTGGTGGAGTTTTCTCTTCTCCTTTGTGAGAAAGATGATCAGCATTCCATGGGGTCTCACCCAGGCACCTCAGTTCCATCCCCAGCCTGTGTGAGTGTTAATTACATTCCCATGGAGGTTAATCCCCACTTCTGCACTGGAGGCCTGAGGCCCATGTCCAGGACTGTCTTGGGCCACCTTGGACTACTTTCTGAGAATATTCCTGTTTATTATTTTGAGCTAGACTATGCATTTTAAAAGGCAGGATGTTAGTCTATCGTATCTATCTCCATGGGCTTTCCAGGTGGTGCTAGTGGTAAAGAACCTGATTGCCAATGCAGGAGACATAAAAGTCACTGGTTTGATCCCTGGGTCAGAAAGATCCTCTGGAGGAGGGCATGGCAACCCACTCCAGTATTCTTGCCTGGAATCCCATGGGCAGAGAAGCCTGGCAGGCTACAGTCCATGGAGTCCCAAGAGTCAGACACGAAGAGTGACTAAGCACACAGCACATCTGTTCTCATAATGGTAGGAAATCCAAGTCTTCCCAGTATGCCACCTTTCTGGAAGTTACCAGCAATCTCTTTTTGGCAGATCTAGCGGGACAGCCTTCCTTTGGATAATGGGAAGAATAATTTCCAAAAATTGATTTTTGAGCTGAAAGCTCCTGTTACTCAGAGGTATCTTTCAAAAGTCTGATTTAGAGTTTTCTTGCAAACGTTTCCCTGAGAAAGTTACTGGTTAATAATTTAAAAAATTCTCTTCAATGTTTAAAAGAGGTAAACATTGTTTGTAATAGATTCTTTAATTCTGAAACATTCATGTCAAAAAATTGGCTTAAAAAAAAAAGTTAGCCTCCTTCCTCAGTGATATCTCTCCCCAGCCAGCCCACTTCTTTCAACAATGCTGGCAGTTATCTCTCACGATTTAAAAATACCACCAGACTTCTCCGGTGGTCTGGTGGTAAAGAATCCACCTTGCGGCACACTGAATGTGGGTTTGATCCCTGGCTGAGATAGTAAGGTCCCACATGCCATGGAGAAACTAAGCCCACGCACTGCGACTACTGAGTCTGGCCCACGCTGGGGTCTGTGTGTTGCAACTGCTTAGCTTGAGCCACAACTAGGGAGTTTATGTGCCTCAAGAAGAGAACCTGAATGATGCAATGAAAATCCTGTACTGCAACTAAGACCGGATGCAGCCAAATAAATAAATATTAAAGAAAACATGTGTTCATGCTTCTTTGTTTTCTTTTTTGGTTTCGGATATTACTTGTTAACTATCCACTATGAATTATGGGCATTTCCTCCCTCCAACCCCCATGTACTATCACTACTTGCTCTACCACCTACCTCTTCCTATTCCTCCTGCCAAATATGATAGCTATATTATATATATTTTTATTTTATTGATTGCTTTAACTAACATACTTAAATATTTATTTTCCATTTTAGCAACTTTACGGGACATCTTGACCTCACCTAATATGAGATAAAGACTTCCTCTCTCCATCATCCACTTAGTTTTTGTCAGGTACATTTTTATATTTAGGATATCAAAATTGGCAACATATTCTTTTGCCCAAATTTCTATGTTTTGGTTGGTCATAGGTTGGCACTAAAATTTGGGGGAAAATAGCCTTGGCATAAGTTTTATGTCTTTTTTGTTTACTATTTAGGTCAAGATCACATATTTTTCTCTATCAGATTCTGTGTACTGTTAGAAAAATATTCTTGCTCAAAAATCAAATGTATTTTTAAAAATTATTTCTCATCAACTGCTTTCTCTTTGGAACATGACTATCTTTAGAACTCTTGCTCATCCCCTAGAGTTTTTATTGGCTTTTCTTCCTTTCTTAAAAAAATATATTTAATTTGTTTGTTGGTTTATTTCTCATATAGTTTCCTGACACTTATTTTGTTAGGCAACTTTCTGAGAATAAAGATGGAAATAAAACAGGCCCAAATCTCTGCCCTTTCATTTATTCTGCTAGTGGTAAAGGTAACCAATAAACAGAGAGGTAAATTAAGTGGCAGATAAGGAGGTAAGCATTGTGAAGAAATATACAGCAGGCAGCATTTAGGCAGTGCCATTCGGGATTGAAGCGTCTGCAGTTTTCAAGATGACGATCAGTGAGTTTCCTTCTGGGACAAAGTTCTGCTACTCGTTCTTGTAGTTAGAGATTCACTTCTCTTCAGTCTTGTTCTGATTTCTGTGGGGTCAGGAGCATGTGCTGAGTCCACTGTCTGGCCTCAGAAGCCCTTGTCCTGGTCCATTAAAGGTCAGCTGTTGCCTCCCATGTTGTCCCAGAGCCCTCTGGCCAGCTCCAGTTGCAGAACAAGTTATGTGGCTCTGGCTTGGCACTTTTGAGGGCTGGACAGAAACCAATGTCCCCATCCTTTGAGTAACACTGTCCCATTTGTCCAAGGCCTTTCAGCCTGGCTTTGACATCTACATCCACTTCGGTGGGGTGAGTGTGGAGCAGCTGTTCATGCTAAGCATCAGTTGGGTAAAGGGATACTTTTGCTAAAATAGGTTCAGCCATGGTGAAACTGGTAGTTTTCTGAGATATGGTAGATGAGGGTAGCAATTTCGGTATGGTATCAAATTCGTATAAAACTGTGTTCATTTTTCCTCTTTCATGAGCATAAACACTATTTATCACCAGAAAACATATAAAGTGCTGGCCTCAAGGATGTTATAGATGAATGGGTTCACAGTGCTTCAAGGTTTTTTTCAGACAATACTGCTTTCTTTTAGAAAAACATGACAAGATGGGTTAATTATGGTGATTTATGTTACTCAGTGCTTTTCATACTCTCCACATTCTACACAATAAATGTGGCTAATTTTAAAATCAGAACAGGACTAGTGGGAAGGCCGTAGCTCAGCAGTTTCTTCAACTGCACTGTGATTTCATTACACTTTTGGGGGTGATTCAAGACCCACAGGTGCTCCCCTGTCCTTTATTGGGGCTTCCTTGATAGCTCAGCAGTAAAGCAACCACCTGCCAATGAAGGAGATGTGAGTTTGATCCCTGTGTTGGGAAGATTTCCCTGGAGAAAGAAATGGTAACCCACTCTAATATTCCTGCGTGGGAAATCCCACGGACCGAGGATCCTGGCAGGCTACAGTCCATGGAATTGCAGAGAGGAGGATGTGACTTAGCGACTGTACAACAACATTTAAGCAAGAAGGACATTCAGTTCAGTTCAGTTCAGTCGCTCAGTTGTGTCTGACTTTTTACGACCTCATAGACTGCAGCTCACCAGACCTTCCTGCCCATCACCAGCTCCTGCAGTGTACTCAAATTCATGTCCATCTAGTCAGTGATGCCATCCAACCATCTCATCCTCTGTCATCTTCTCTTCCCACCTTCAATCATTCCCAGCATCAGGGTCTTTTCAAATGAGTCAGTTCTTCGCATCAGGTGGCTAAAGTTTGGAGTTTCAGCTTCAGCATCAGTCCTTCCAATGAATATTCATAATTGATTTCCTTTAGGATGGACTGGTTGGATCTCCTTGCAGTCCAAGGGACTCTCAAGAGTCTTCTCTTGTGCACACCAGGACCCAGGAGCAGTGACCCCACAAGAGATTGACCCAGACTTGCCTGTGAGTGTCCAGGAGTCTCTGGAGGAGGCGTGGGTCAGTGGTGGCCTGCTGACGCATTGGGGGCACTGGTGCAGCAATGCATGCATGGGACCTTTTGAAGGAGGATGCCTTTATCTTCATTACCTCCACCATAGTTAGGCCTCAGGTCAAATAGCAGGGGGAACACAGCCCCCATCAACAGAAAATTGGATTAAAGATTTACTGAGCATGGCCCCGCCCATCAGAACAAGACCCAGTTTACCCCTCAGTCAGTCTCTCCCATGGAAGCTTTCATAAGTCTCTTATCCTCCATCAGAGAGCAGACAGACTAAAAACCTCAATCACAGAAAACTAACCAATCTGATCACATGGACCACAGCCTTGTCTAACTCAGTGAAATTATGAGCCATGCCGTGTAGGGCCACCCAAGACGGACAGGTCATGGTGGAGAGTTCTGACAAAACATGGTCCACTGGAGAAGGGAATGGAAAACCACTTCAGTATTCTTCCCTTGAGAACCCCATGAACAGTATGAAAAGAAGGACGTTAGATCTACATAAATAGGAGACACGCATATGTCTTTGCTACTTATGAAACTCCATCTAATAGAGTTTGAATCTATGTTTAATTCAATAAAGTAACATACTATTCTGTGATATCCCAGAAAGTAGAGAAAGTAAAGAAAAATAATTCAATTAGTAGGGAATATTTTATATAAAGTGTCTGAACAAAGTGCCCTTTAGTTTATTTGAGCTTTAGATAATTACAAAAGCAACAATAATATTGTCTTTTTAAAAGAAAGGGCAAATAGAAATGTGAGCCTCTACAAACCCCTTCTTCAAAAGCCAGGGCACCGTGGCTAGCGCGGGCACTGCTTGCCCAGCAATTAAAGCGTCACTGGTCTGGGCCAAACTCTGGAGTTACATGTATTCAGAAGATTACTGTTCCCTCCCTTAAAATCTTTTACTTGTGTTTTTCAGAAGTGCCACACAGAGACAGCGAGGCCCCTTTCTTCTTGGTTTTTCAAATTGACATGTGTCTTAGGGAGGAGGCAGAGCTCCAAAATTTGTGTCACTGTTGGTATTTAAGGCTGCAGACCTTAGATGGTGACACAGATTACATGGCCAGCCTGGTCCCTCGTGGGTGTGGACAGTGTGCTCGTTTGCAGAGAATGACTCACTGCGGGTTTTACTGCCTCTGGCCTGGGAAGCCACTCAGGGCTTTGATGGAGGCTCTCGAATGAGGAGGGATGAGATGAATCAGAGGCTGAGTTCCCTCACGTCCTCCTTGAGCATCACAGGACATTCCTATAGCCAGTGCCCTAGATGGAGATAGGTTCTGCTCTGTGGCTCCTTCCCAGCTGTGAGGTGGTTCTGATCAAACCATCCATCCTAGTGTGACATACATACTCCAGCCTGGCATTCTGAGGGGAGGCATTCTAAAGCAGAGGCTGAGAACAAAGGACTTTCCCCCAATCATGCAGATGTGATCAGAACCCAAGGTGCTCAGCTCCCACTCTGAGCCCTCCCCTCTGCACCCATGCTCTAAGCCACAGAGGGAAGCAGGAGCTGAGGGAGCAGGGTGACTGTAAAATTGAGGAACTTCAGGGCAGAGTCTTAAAATCTTGTTGCAAAGCCCTAATTATAATGTTTTGTACATTCTGTTTTCTATTCGAGCGGGAAATTGCACAAGGCAAATATTGCTTCTGAGACCCTAAAATGATAGCGGCAAGTTGGGCAGTTCTCAAGTAAATGGCGTGGGAATCCCTGACCACCATCTGCAAACTCAGGGACAGTTTGGGGTCACCTTTGCAAAGCAGTATCAGTTTATAGTATGAGCAGTCTCTCTGCATTCTAAGTACCTGGGTGAAGGGAGGAAGGCATGGAGAAGGGAAAGGCTTTCTCTAAACAGGCGACCAGGGTGAGCTTCACCTGTCACTAAGGTGGAAACTCCCCGAATACAGCCACGAGGGTTATCATGCCAACCGCACAACACGTGCTCAACAGACATTTTTGTTTGAATGTCCATTGTCGTTTTTCAAGATACCAATAGGAGTTTCAGAGGACAAAGATGTCTGGGTGCTCAATTAGCTTGGGGAATCCTAGAACAAGCAGTAAGCAGGGTTTTTGGTTGAGTTCTCTTAGAGTCTATAATGTGCTATTGTGTGTTACAAAGCTGCAGGCAGAGCACGCCTGTGTATCTCTGACCACACATGCTTGGGAGGAGAGGACAGATAACTTTTTAGCAATGGAAAGAGATGGAGTTTTAGAGTTAGAAGATGTAGACTGGAACTTGTCCCTTACTGACCACTGTGATATTGGAAAGTCATTCCCGTGTACTCATTTGTTCATCTGAGTAAGGGAATGGTTGTGGCAATGATTTGTAACTTTAACTCAGTGTGGTGAGATGCCTAGAGCAAAGCAGGTGTTTCATAAACGGTAAGTCTTGAAAATGTAATTGGGAAGCTGGGTCCCAGAGACTCCCAAGAGGTCCAGGGTCACCCAGTTTTGTCCTTGGTTTTCTCGTCTCCCCCAACATTCCTTATACTGCTCTATGCTGACAGACAATAGAAATTATATGTGAACATATTTCTCTCATATGCAAAACAAATCAAATAGAAGTTGCCAGATGTTTCTCTTTCACAGAAGAATGAAGTTAATGGATGTTCATCAGGGCTCAAACCTAAGATTTAAGGAGGGGTTGCTGAACGTGAGCAGCCATAAAAACTGTCTAGCTCAGTATTTCAGCATTCCAGGGCTGCCCAAACCACCGAGTGGTCACATCTGGTCTCCATCAGTCCTGAAGTGTTACATAAATACACGCCCAGTTTAGAGGGTGAGGAGGCCCTACTGAGACAGCCCAGGCTTTGTTCTGCCTCAGTTCTGCAGGGGGGCCAGGAGGCTGCCTAACAGCCCTGGTCAATGCCCTCTCAAGTGACAGGGTTCTCTGTAGCCCAGGGCAGCAGGAGGCAGGGATGACACACCACCATATCTATCCATTCCAGCTGCCCAGCCTCATGTCAGACACACCTGGAAGTTCAGCCTTCTGTTAGAAGGCTCTGGAAACAAATAGCTGTTGGAACTCAGCTGTGAACTTAGAGAAGAACAAGATGCTTCCGCGATCTTGTGGGCTCCATCCATCCATCGAGCCATCCGTCATTCACACATCCATCTACTTATCCATGAGTCCATTCAAACATTCATCCACCCATTCATCCATCCATGCCCAATCCATCTATTTATTCAATGAATACGAATGCTTTACATGTATAAAGTAACTATTCTAGGCACAGGAAGTCCAGCAGCAAACAAGTTGGACATGGGGCTGACCCTTGTGCCCAGTTCTGGAGTGAAGAGCCGCATTAAGTCATTGCACAATTATTTATTGGTCAGGGTGATAAATTCCCAGAAGGAGAATTACAGAGTGTAATGTGAGACCCTTCCTAACTGGGAGGCCGGAAATGGCTTGCATGAGCACAGAGGACGTGCAGCGGGGCAGCTTTGAAGTCCAGGCTGCGGACCCTGGATCCGCTCTGGCCATGTGCTTTTTGTGAGGTCTATTATTGCTTTCTCTCAGTCCTGCTAGGTTGACTGTTAGTTTTTCCCCCCAAGAAACTCCAAAACGAGGCTATTCCTTCTCTAAACAAAACTGTTAAAATGATCCTAGTATCAATTTCCCCAAGCAATGTAACTAAAGGGTAGAATTTCATAAAAGCAGAATCCCTGATTGGAGAAGAGAATGGCAACCCACTCCAGCATTCTTGCCTGGGAAATCCCATGGACAGAGGAGCCTGGTGGACCACAGCCCATAGGGTCACAAAGAGTCGGACACGATTTAGCAACTAAACAACAGCAGCAGCAAAGTCCCCTATACCACAGTGAAGGAAGGAGGGAAAAGTAGGGATTCTTGTAAATAACTGTCCTGGGCAGGAGTCCTCTGTCCCCACGCCTGAGGCTCTGTGGAAGGATCACAGCCTCGGTGCTGTGTGTTTTCTTTTCTAAAAGGGATGAAACCCTGTGCCAAAATCCAAAACAAAATCTTCTCTACTTCCCCATTCACTGACCCAAACAGAAAGGACCTGGTCAAGTCAGGAAGTATTTTAAACTTCTCTGTTAGTGAAGTAAATCAGAAAAAGAAAAATAAATACCATATATTAACACACACACACACACACACAACATATATCGTATATTAACGCATATATATGAAATCTGGTACTCCAGTACTTTGGCCACCTTGTGCAAAGAGTTGACTCATTGGAAAAGACCCTGATGCTGGGAGGGATTGGGGGCAGGAGGAGAAGGGGACGACAGAGGATTAGATGGCTGGATGGCATCACTGACTCGATGGCTGTGAGTCTGAGTGAACTCCGGGAGTTGGTGATGGACAGGGAGGCCTGGCGTGCTGCGATCCATGAGGTCGCAAAGAGTCAGACACGACTGAGCGACTGAACTGAACTGAACTGATGGACTCTGGAAAGATGGTACCAACAATCCTACCTGCAGGACAGCGGAGGAGACACGAGCATAAGAGACTTTTGGACTCCACAGGAGGAGAGGGTGGGATGACACGAGAGAATAGCACTGAGACATCTACATCACTATATGTAAAATAGATGACCAGTGCAAGTCTGATACATGAAGCAGGGTGCCCAAAGCCAGCGCTCTGTGACCACCTGGAGGGATGGGGTCGGGGGAGGAGGTGGGAGAGGGGTTCAGAATAAGGGGGGCACATGTATACCTATGGCTGATTCATGTTGATGTATGGCAAAACCCATCACAATATTGTAATTATCCTCCAGTCAAAACAAATAAATAAATTTAAAGAAAAACTCCTTTGTTTTATGCCCTGCTCCTTGGCAGCAGAGGGGGGTGAGGGTGGGGTGGGAGGCAGAACTATTTCCCACACACACCCCCGGGATCGTGGCCCTGCTGCCCATGTCCAGTGGCCTGATTATCACCAGGCAGGGTTCAGCCCTCTTCTCAGATGATCAACTGTAACTATACACTGGAGGTAATTACACTGGCCTTGTCTCAGCTCTCTGTAGCTTTGCTGGGGTCTTCAGGAAAGAGAGCCTCTGGTTTTGTGCTACCATGTAATTTCTTTGTAGGGACAGGGTGTTTTGGCTACTCCGAAACTGGCTACCTGTGCCCCAGTGTCTCATTTTCTGCTGCTCTGAGTAGCAATTACAGAGCCAGAGGTGGCTTCTAGTAGGTTTATTTATCTTCAGGACATGCATTTTGTGAGACACAAGAGAATTTCTCTGTCTTCTGAAAGCAACTCCAGCATTAAATACATCAGACTCCTCCTGTGAATATCTGCCTGGGAAGAAGGAAACCGTGGTGTCTGATGGGCTTTGAAGCATTGGACAGGGGTGTGCACAGGCACAGATGCGAAGGAGCAAGGAAAGGTGGTGGGAAGATGGGAGTTTGTCTGCAGATGAGATGGGCTCAGGGCCTCACTCCCTGCAGACAGAGCCAGGGGCAAACTTTTTAAAGTTTAAATCATGCAAGGATTTTCATCCAAGTGTCATGACAAAACACTGGTTGGTGTGAAGGTATTTGCAGGGCAAAGAGCTTCACCTCATGTGCTCTGCCAAGTAGAGATGGATGGATCCTGAGGTCTTTGTGAGATACCACATAAGCAGAGAGAAGCGAGCTGTTCTTGAGAATAGGAGTTGAAAGGGACCTTTGACATCCATCTCTCAATTTAGGGGGAGGAAGCTGAATTGTCTCATGTGAGAAAACCCCACTCCTATGCCTCACCCAGCCCAGTAACCCTTTAGCTTGGAGCTGTAGAGCTGATTCCACAGCTCAGCCCTGGGCTTCTCTGAGACCATGAAACAAGGATCTGTCGCTCAGTGTTTGAAATCTGAGAGCTGGAAAGGAGGCTGTGCTTTCTGCTCATGGAGGGGTGATGCACATAGAGAAGTTACCAAGATGCCCTCATTGGGCCCCGCCTGTGGGGTGTGAGCCAGGCTGCATTGCTCCGTTGCATGGGGATGACCAGGGTGGGAAAGCAGTCTGCTTGTGATTGTCAGGCCTGGTGCCATCTCTTCTGTAGAGCCTTGTGCTGAAAATGAGTGATCAGAAACAAAGTGAGACTCAAGCAGGCCATGCTCCCAGGGAAGGGGTCACCTAGACCCTCTTTCCCAGCTCTGTCTTCTCCTAAACCAAACTTGCACCCTTGGTGAAAGTTTTCTTTCAATCCGTAAGCTCTCTACCAGCTGTCATGGTCCTTCCTCCTCATCCTTCCTATGCCTTTCTCTCTCTCTGTCTCCATTTTCTGAAACTCTCAAAATTCTCTACATTCCAGCCTCAGTATTTACTTCATTTACTTGGGCCCCTCTCTATGTTAAAATGACCACTTATTTCTCTGATTGACAAAGGAAGAAACAACAGACAGAGGTGGTGCTTAAACCCAGACAGTGTTGGGCTTCCCAGGTGGCTCCATGGTAAAAGAATTCACCTGCCAGTGCAGGAGACGGGGAGACGTGGGTTCAGTCTCTGGGTGAGGAAGATCCCCCGAAGGAGGAGATGGCAACTCACTCTAGTATTCTTGCCTGGGAAATCCCATGGACAGAGGAGCCTGGCGGACTACAGTCCATGGGGTGGCAGAGAGTCAGAAACAAATGTGCACACACTGTCAACTTCACAGTTTGTTTTTCACAATAGTTTGGTTTGCTTTCCACATTTAATATCCTCTCCAAGACATTTTGACCAACTCTGACTCATAGATCAAGTCCTAATTTTACTGAAGCTCTGTTTCCCTTTTGCTTCTCTTAACAAACCTGTGGGGATTTCTCAGAGGGTAGAACTCAGATCTGAGTGTTTAGTTGTCTTTACCAGAAAACAGACCTTATTATACCAAAAACACATGTGCATCAAAGTTCTCCCTTCTCCTGAGCCTCTAGGACAGCTCAGGGAGTGGTGGGAAGAGAGAAAAAGAAAAAGAAACCTGGGGCTTGATCCAGAGACTCAGTCAGGGAACCATGATGATGACAAAGGATGGGACAAATGGGTTTTAACAGGTAATCTTGTAGAGAAATGGCTTCCCTCATAGCTCATTTTGTAAAAAATCCACCTGCAACACAGGAGACCCTGGTTTGATTCCTGGGTCAGGAAGATCTGCTGGAGAAGGGATACTACCCACCCCTGTATTCTTGGGCTTCTCTTGTGGCTTAGCTGGTAAAGAATCCGCTCGCAATGTGGGAGACCTGGGTTTGATCCCTAGGTTGGGGAGACCCCTGGAGAAGGGAAAGGCTACCCACTCCAGTATTCTGGCCTGGAGAATTTCATGGACTATAGAGTCCATGGGGTTCCAAAGAGTTGAACGCAACTTTCACTTTCACTTTGTAGAGAAAGTCAGGCTTTATGTACCTCATTCCAAACAAGTTTTATAATAGTAACACTTTAACCAGCAATGAGCAGCCTAGGGCAATGAAACACAACTTCAAGTTTCATTGAATAGCAACATGTTTTTCCCCAGTTTTATTGAGATATAACTGGCATGCAAGACTGTATAAGCCTAATACTGTATACTATATAAGCCTAATGACTCGACCTGCATATATTGTGAAATGATTTCTACATAAGTTTAGTGATGACAGATTGACAATACTTTTTTAAAAAAGTTCAAGCAACAAAACTGCTGTTTCTTTTCTTTTTTTTTAATATACTTTTGTTTATTTTAATTGGAGGCTAATTACTTTACAATATTGTATTGGTTTTGCCATACATCAACATGAATGCGCCACAGCTGCTGCTATTTATTTTCATCTTTAGTTCCTAAGAGAAGACAGTTTACCATGCAAGAGTATAAGAAGTACAGAACTTCAGAATGACGAGCAGCATTGATTCATTTATTTTCACATTTGGCTGTGCCGGATTTTAGCTGCAGCTGCAGCATGTAGAATCTAGTTCCCTGACCAGAGGTCACACCTGGGCCCCTGCATTGGGAGCATGAAGTCTTAACTGCTAGAGCATCAGGAGGTCCCTGAACAGTTTTTTTTTCCTTTAGGATTTTTGTTTTACTTTATTTGTAATTGGAGGATAATTGCTTTACAATGTTGTGTTGTTTTCCACCATACAGCAATGTGAATCGGCCATAAGTACACGTATACCCCCTTCTCTTGAACCTCCTTTCCACCCCTCCATCCCACTCCTCTGGGTTGTTACAGAGCACCAAGGTTGAGTTCTCAGTGTTATACAGCAACTTCCCACCAGCCAACTATTTTACATATGGTAATATATATGTTCCTGAACATTTCTTAATAGGTAAATTTTTCTTTTTGATAAACTAACATATTGTCCATATTTTGCTGGCTTTATAATGGGTCCCCTGACTATTTTGAAGTATTGATGGGGGTGTATTAAGGGTGGGCTGGTAAATTGCTTGGTGGGATTAGGCGACCGTTTGATGTTTAACTGAAGGTGCCACCTCTCATTACTCATGTCTAACTTCCTACTTAACAGTTACAGGATGAAAAGTGGCAGAAAATAGTTACTGTCCACAGTCTAGAGCACCTGAAATAAAAAACAGTATAAGTTATTTTCTTTCCATTAATTTGTTTCTGTCTCCATTTGGAAATTTAAAAATTTAATGTGCTTACCTACATCCACAAGAAAAGGTCAAGATCATATTGATTTCAGTAGATTACACTCAAATTGACAGATGCTCTTTGTTGAGTTTATCTTCTGCCAACTCTTCTGAAATGGTGCAGGGGGACCACAGCAGCCTGAACATGCTCTGGAGAAAGAGAGATACAGAGGTGGGACTTCTTGGGGTCCTTGCCCACTCACCAATGTCCTCCATATCAGCGTCTGTCACTGGCAACTGTATTCTGCTTCCCAGTAGATTTCACCAGGATAATCCAGCCTGAGACCAAAATGGGGCCTGAGAATTCCAGAATTCAGAAGAGAGGAGTTCTACATCCAAACACCCAAGGAAGAGCTCCAGGCCAAACTTTCAGACAATTTTAACAGTCCTTTCTTGTGGTTCAGACATTCCTCAGAAATTCCCTCTCTCCAACGACCCATACTGACAACTGTGAAACATACCGTAAGTGTGATTATTCCTGTGTGTGTGTGTGTGTGTGTGTGTGTATGTGTACACATGTAAGCTTCCCAGGTGGCGCTCCTGGTAAAGAACTTGTCCGTCAATGCAGGAGATGTAAGAGTCGTGGGTTCCAGCCCTGGGTTGGGAAGATCACCTGGAAGAGGGCATAGCAACCCACTCCAGCATTCTTGCTTGGAGAATCCCATGGACAGGGGAGCCTGGCACACTACGTCAACGGAGTCCCAGAGTTAGACACAACTAAAGTGACAGCATGCACGCACACACATACACACATGCGTGTGTATCTGGTCAAGCCAGTACACTCATTATGTGCTGAGTGTGTGATGATGGTGGAGATAGAGGTCCAGACTTTGAGGGCTCAGAGTGGACACTGTCAGCATAAATGGCCTGATTTAAGTGTGACATAGAGAAAACAGGTGAGTGACTGAGGACAGCATTCTGGAGAGCATGTCCTCAGTGCTCCTTTCTTAGAGATGAGCTGAGTTATCCAGGAGGAGGCACCAGGGAAGGTAGGGCTCTGGATGAATGCCCACGTGCACAAGAGCACAGAGGCTGGGAGCTGCTCACCATTGCCAGGAGCAGGGCGCCCCATGGCTTGCAGTATCGAGCGGAGACCACGCTGGGAGGGAAAGGGTCAGAAGAACTGCTCAGCCCTAGACAGTGCAGGGACTCACTGGGGTTCACTGGGTCCCCAGGGGTATCCTACCATCTCCTGCTGGAACTCCCACTCCCACCCTATGATCTAAAGAAAAGAGTTGACAGCCAGCAAAAAGAACACCCCTAAATCCAAAAGGCATTTGATCATGCATGGGCATTGAAACCTCTTAGTCCAGCTTGTAAAGCCCTCCTGTCCTGAGCCTGGGTCCCCCCAACCCTTGTATGCTATGGCTGGTGTGGACCACCATAGCCACTTCAGTCCCTGAGCCTCTCATTCACCATCACACCACCCACCTGCATGGCAGACCCCAAGGATGTCTTCCCCTGGGAGCAATGCCACAAGGCAGGCTTGGGTGGGTAGGATGAGGATGAGGCAGACACCCAAGGGCCCCAGATCACTCCTGTACAATCTCCTGTTGTCCCTTCCCCCTCTGGTTGGTGCTAGGTTCTGTGGTGACACCATCCCCGGACCCTCTTCCTTCGTCTCTATACCCAACTCCAACTCACGCTTAGGTCTGAGGTCCCAGGTCACCTTTCGAGGAAGTATCTTCCTGGATCCCGAGGTACAGATACAACAGTACTTTGTACCTTGCACACATCCCAACTTAAATTATAGTTCTAAAGCTACAGTCACTCATTCACCAGTGAGGTCTAAGTTCTAAGAAGAGTGTCTGGTGCCCAAGAGAAACCCAGCCGAGTGTGGGCCTAGGTTCCCAGGTAGCACTCCTGTAGAGCACTCTTGCACTTGGGTGAGAGCTGGAACATCCTGATCTCGTGCACAGGGACCTGTGCACATTCGCTCACTGAGGACCACATCAATGGTGACTACATCAAGGGTTGCTAAAGAGAAAACGTCCTTCTTCCCACGATCTGCCTTCTGGACACCAGACGGGGCTAGAGGAAAGCTGCTCACTTCTCTTGGCATCACCTGAGGCAGCTTCAGGCTGGTGGGGCCAGAATTGAGGCTTGTGTACATGACCTGGGCTGTCAGTCGGGACTATCCACACGTGCCCTGAGCTTCCGTACTCCATGTCTGCAGGTTCCCAATGTGAATGAGGAGGGAGAGAGACCCTGGATTTGGACATCAAAACATTACTTCCTCTGTATTTTACCCCCAGGGCAGCCACCGAGATCTGCCTAAATTCAAGAGAAATAGAGTGGTTCAAGGGAACATAGATTCGATATCTTTTTTTTTACATTGTGGCAAAATACACATAACATCAACTTTATCATCATCAGTAGTTTTATGTACGATTCAGTGGCATTAAGTACATTCACGTTATTGTGCAGCTGTCACCACTATCCATGTCTAGAACTCTTTTCATCTTCCCAAATGGAAGCTTCACACCCATTAAACACTAACTTCTCCAGCCTTGGGCTCACCTCTTGCTAGGAGCAGTGGGTTCTGGAAGCACCACTGTGGCCGTTTTTGAGAAATACAATCTACCTCAAATAATCCAGATTTCAAGGTGCGGTCAGGAACCATAAGTAACGTGGGCATTTCCCCGCTGTGAGTCTTGCCCTACTCAATGAAGAGTTACGGTCCATGGCTTTCTCTCTCTTGGTACCTAGTACTCTTATGCAGGTTCCTGGTATTCAGATGTTCAGTCTTTTCATCTTTAGAAAGAGAAGGTAATGTATATAGTCCCTTTCAGTTATAAAATTCTATGGTTCTCTATCTCCATCCCATCTTAAACTGCAAAACATTCTTGAAGTATGTTTTGTGGTTTAATATTTTAAATCCTGGTCTTTCTCTCATTAAAGGCCCTTTTCAGAAGTTGTTTTTATTACAACGCTTAGAGCAGAGACTCACCGGGCAGGGAAAAGCAGGGTTCTGACAGCTGCCGTGTGTGTTTGCTTTGTTTGGCTATGTAATGTCAACTCCACTAACTGGATTAATAAGAGCGAGGTGCAAGGCACCAAGAACCCCGCCACTGGAAATTTTACTGTGACCTTAGCCATCTCCTTTAGAGCCAGAGCTTCAAAGAGGAGACAGAAATAAAGGAAAGAGGGTTCCCAAGACTGAAGAGGCCACAGTATCCACCTTATTCACTGATTTAATGTCTATCACTCTCCTTTTAGGGGCAGCCGATTGGGAAATGCACACGTTCCTCTGCTGCTAGGTCTGACTATCACTTCATGCGCCAAAATTCATATGAAAATATCATCTTTCAGACAGAAATATGAAGCTTCCTTTAAAACAAATCAGTCATGCTTTCAAACCTTTAGAATCTAAAAAATAGCATTAAGTGCGAAGAGGTGAAATATGAAATAGATTTACCATTTCTGAAATAAATACATTTCCATGCTGACAGCAACCCAGATCTAGCTCTCCACACAAACATCAAAAATAGAAGTGGAAAGGTTCTGAAGCAGCTTTGGAAATGTTATCATGTAAAAAATTGTCAGTCGACTTTTCTGTGAGATTGATTTTCTTTGAAAGGGAAAATATGACTTTCCTTAAAAGTTTATTATTTTTTTATACTCAGTCAGAGCCCCCATGACCCAGCATCCTGTCCTGCATTTATTTTTTTAAAGAGAGACTTCAGTCCATCTGGGATTTAAAGCAGAGTAGCTGAACCGAGCCGGGAGAAAACAGATTTATTATGGGCTTCATTTTTCTGCTTTATAGGAAACCCTCCTCTACTGTGACTTCAGAGTCAGGGAGATGGATGAAGAGCTTTGTGCAAAAGATACACACTTTCTGGGGGAGAGGGAGTGTGGTATTTGGAATGTCTCATTCTAGAACCAGAGCCTCCTTCCCACCTGCTTTGGATACTATGAGGTGAAGAAAGTCCTCTTGTAGCTGTTGAGTTTCTGGAACACTCTGCAGGGAAACTTTGCTGCAGGAAACTGGACCAGACCTTATGCAGTCACTGCATCTAAATTATAAACCAACTAAAAGATTACATTAAGCCACTCGCCAGTCAGCGCACACACATCCCTGGTTTAAGCCTGCTCTCTGTGAACCTGCCTGGGGTCAGTGTAGTAAGAGTAAGGCCCCATTCAAATTCCCAACACCCATGCCTTTGGGCTCAGATGGCTGGTAAAAGGTCGACAATCTAAAATCTCCCCGGATCCTGGAACATAAACACTGCATAATAAGAATTTTTTTAAAAAGATGGTTTCCATCATTTTCCCAGCTGTCGGAGCTAATGGGCCGCTTCTCTGAGAACCAGAGAGATTATCTATAAGAGGAGATACAGATGGCCAAGTGTGACCCCCAGGGGACACAGCGCTGGGCCTTTTGGCACAGCTGTTTCCTGATTCACTTTTCGTCTTCAGTAAACACTTCTGTGAGCTGCTGGTTTGGGAGAAGAGCTAGACTGTTGGAAACCCTTTGATGTGTGGGGAGAATGAAGCTGGACTTGGAATTCAGTGACTTCAAACACTAGATTGAAGAACTTCTCCAATCCAGCAGAGCTCAGGGACTGGAAAACTGAAAGCAGGACTTGGCCTGTGAACTGGGTCTGGGATTTTGTGTGGAAAGGCCCCAGACCCTATGCCTCTACTCTAGTCCACCTCTTCCTCTGCCAGATAATGTTTGTCTAAGAGAATAAGCGGTTTATCTGGGGCCGGTTCTAATGGAAACATTTCCATTTGGGGTTTCCATAATTATAGGCCAGGCTCTCTGTTATAAAGTCCCAGGAAGGGATTGAAGTCTAAACATGAAAAAGAGATCTTGGAAATGCCTGGGAACCAAGACTTGTGAAAAGAGTGAAGTGGAAGTATCTTTGCTCAAGCTCACTGCATTGGAAGCTTGTTCTGGGAAGCAGAAAATGGTCCTGATATAAAAGCCACTCCTGGTGAGGTTAGAATCGAGGCTGGGAGAGGGTCTCATCTGCAAGTATGATTTGGGTCTTATCATGATGCATTTCACCTTAAGCTGGCATCAGGGTAGGAGCAGGCATGCCTGTGGTTCAAGCCTGGATGGCCAGGAACTGAGTTAGTTACCCCTGTGACTGAGCGCTGGGTTGGCACCTGTAATAAATTGTTTGGGGGAAGTGATACTCCCCTGATTTTGCACCTATACAAAAAGGTCCATAGGCAAGTACTGTGCAAGGGGGCCCCCAGTCAATGCTGGTTCCCTTTCTGCAGTTTCTGTCTCCTGTATCTGACTCTGAGTGTCAGATATAACTCAGCATAAACACACAGGACATAGAGCATAATTTCCTGCTCTTTTGCCTTCTTGCTGTGACATAGTCTCAGAAGTATTTTTCTTTTTGTGAATCTGCTACAAAAGATCAATGAACCAATTCTCATATCCAGGGAATCCAGCACCTCTGCCAGCCTAGAGGAATGGAGATTTGTTCTGCTTTCTGGATTCAGGGCCCAGAGACCTCTGGTGGCAAGCAGACTAGAGCCTTAGCTGTGGCAGGTTGGTAGAAAGTGATGCCAGTGGGTATCAAGGTCAGCAGGCTGCAAAGCAAAGCATTCACAAGCCTGAGGAGCTTTCAGGTCAGATGTTCTCAGGTTACATGTTGTGATTTCAACACTTTCCCTTCACTGATGCAGAAAGTGAGGTTTAACTCATCTCACACGCTAGTAAAGTGATGCTCAAGATTCTCCAAGCCACGCTTCAACAATACGTGAACCGTGAACTTCCTAATGTTCAAGCTGGTTTTAGAAAAGGCAGAGGAACCAGAGATCAAATTGCCAACATCTGCTGGATCATGGAAAAAGCAAGAGAGTTCCAGAAAAACATCTATTTCTGCTTTATTGACTATGCCAAAGCCTTGGACTGTGTGGATCACAATAAACTGTGGAAAAATCTGGAAGAAACGGGAATACAGACCACCTGACCTGCCTCTTGAGAAATCTGTATGCAAGTCAGGAAGCAACAGTTAGAACTGGACAGGGAACAACAGACTGGTTCCAAATAGGAAAAGGAGTACATCAAAGCTGTATATTGTCACCCTGCTTATTTAACTTATATGCAGAGTACATCATGAGAAACGC
>SJXQ01011049.1:10406-28767 GCA_006408695.1 Aepyceros melampus | reverse complement strand
GCAAGGAGATCCAACCAGTCCATTCTGAAGATCAGCCCTGGGATTTCTTTGGAGGGAATGATGCTAAAGCTGAAACTCCAGTACTTTGGCCACCTCATGCGAAGAGTTGACTCGTTGGAAAAGACTCTGATGCTAGGAGGGATTGGGGGCAGGAGGAGAAGGGGACGACAGAGGATGAGATGGTTGGATGGCATCACTGACTCGATGGATGCAAGTCTGAGTGAACTCTGGGAATTGGTGATGGACAGGGAGGCCTGGTGTGCTGCGATTCATGGGGTCACAAAGAGTCGGACATGACTAAGCAACTGAACTGAACTGAGGAAAGAGCCATGAATCGTTCCCAAATCCTCACCCCTCTACCCCGAGCCTGTCCCTCTCTGTTTCTCTCCATCTTTCTCTCTTTCTGTCCCTCACCTCCTCCACCCACCTATTGCACATTCCAAGTTTGGGATTCTGGGTGGAAAACCATGAAGGCAGCAGCCACCCCTCATGTCCTTTGCCCTGGGAAATGGGACTGGAAACCAGCAAAGCTCTGGTTCTCCCCTCACAGAAATAACGAGAGCTATTTTAGCAGAGCGTGAGGAAGAAGAGAGTTCTATCCTGCTCCTGAATTCCTCGTCCACAGCATGGCCTGTGGTTTCAGCTCACCATCCCCACCATGACTATGTGGAAGGCCAGTGTAGGTGCAGAAGGCAGTGCCAACCCTGGCATCTCAGCAGCCCTGACCCCTACCTCGTGCCAAGTTTGTATTTAACCCTGTTACCTACCTGGATTGGCCAATGGGCATGGGGAGAGTAGGACACTATTAGTCGCTCTGTTGTGTCTGACTCTTTGCAACCCCATGGACTGCAGCCCACCAGGCTCCTCTGTCCATGGAATTCTCCAGGCAAGAATCCTGGAGCGGGTAGCCATTCCTTTCTCCAGGGGATCTTCCCAACCCAGGGATGGAACCCAGGTCTCATCATGTCTCCTGCATTGGCAGGAAGGTTCTTTACCACTAGTGCCACCAAGTAAGCCCCTTTCACTTTTTGTTTTCACCTGCCTGCATTGGCCAATGGGAGGGGGGTGGGGTGGGGTGGAGTAGGACTCTATCTGGGGTAGCCCCGAGGTCTGTAGAAATGATAAACCAGTTTCATATGGGAAAGCAGTTGCCCATACAAACCTAATGCTGATTCAAACATTAATTCTGCCAAAATAAGTCTAACAAATAAACAAATGGGAAAACTTGGTGCCACTGCCCTCTAAACTCAAAGCTTCCTGTCTTTGACAAGTTGTAAAATACCAAAAGAGGTCTAATTCAACAATTTACAGTCATTTTCAGAACAGATAAGATTCCATTTTAATGATGCTTACAGGATATGAGAGTTTTTGGAAAACTTTTAATTCTGAAATAATTATAACTTCCCAGGAAGTTACAAAAACAATAGAGTGATTCCGCATGCATTCTTCACCCAGGTTCCCTTGAAGGTTATGTGGTATGAAACTATAGTTCGATATCAAAACCAGGAAACTGACACTGGTACCATATACAAGGGGCTTCCCTGGTAACACAACTGGTAAAGAATCCGCCTGCAATGCAGAAGACTTAAATTAGTTTCCTGGGTTGGGAAGTTTCCCGGGGGAGGGATAGGCTACCCACTCCAGTATTCTTGGGCTTCCCTGGTGGCTCAGATGGTAGAGAATCCACCTGCAATGAGGAAGACTTGGGTTTGAGCCCTGGGTTGGGAAGATCCCCTGGAGGAGGGCATGGCACTCCAGTATTCTTGCCTGGAGAATTCCCATGGATAGAGGAGCCTGGCTGGCTACAGTCCACAGATCACAAAGAGTAGGGCATGACTGAGTGACTAGGCGCAGCACAGCAGAACACAGATAGATTTATATATTATATATTTAAAATCATGTGCTTCTCTACCATCTGTATCCTCCTCAGTGAATTGTCTGTTCATGCCTTTTGCTCCTAGTTTATTGTATTATTTGCTTTTGATTCTAACGTTGAATTTCAAGAGTTCTCTAAATTTTCTATGTACAAGTCTTTTGTCAGATGTGTGCTTTGAGGTTCTCTCTCCCAATCTGTAGGTTGTCTTTTCATCCTCTTCCCCTGGGTTTTCTCAGACCGAGTCCTATTGTTGAGAAAGTCAGATTTACTGAGCTTTTCCTCTGATGGATTGTGCTTTTGGTGTCATGTCCATTCACCACCCCTCGGCCTTGAAGATTTTTTCCTATGTGTGTTTTTCCAAACGTTTTATAGCTTTATGTTTTATGTTTAACCCTATTACCCATTTTGAGTTATGGAGTATATAATGTGTGAGGTTTAGATTAAAGTTTTTGGTTTTTTTCCCCAATATTCTATAAACATTGTATTGTATGTGTATGCTCAGTCATGTCCAACTCTTCATGACCCTGTGGACTGTAGCCAAATAGAACTGTAGTCCTCTGTCCTTGGGATTTTCCAGGCAAGAATACTGGAGTGGATTGCTATTTCCTCCTCCAGGAGATCTTCCTGACCAAGGGACTGAACCCATGTTTCTTGCGTCTCCCGCATTGGCAGGTGGATTCTTTACCACTAGCACCATATGGGAAGCTGCTTTTTGGGCCTATGAGTATCCAATTACTCCGGCACCATTTGTTGAAAAGATTGAAATATAGGACATTTAAAAAATCATTTTGTCATTTTACATATAAATATAGATGTGAAATTGCATTTCCTTGAGGTAGTTTTTGACAGAGAAAATCCCCTTTGAGAAAGCTTTGGCCCCCAAAATTCAGATACAAGTTTTTATGTCTATGTTTCCTGGGGCCTTGGTTTGGTTGTTGAGCAGATTTCCTGTTGTGGTCATCGATGATGCCAAAATTAAAGCTATCTCTGTATTCAATGCCATCAACACTCAACCAGCTACTTCAACCAACACAGGACCCAGAACCTCTTTTTAAAATGTACAGAGTGGGTGAACAGAGGGCATGTCTGTATTTAGAGCACTAGGACCTTGAATCCAGAGGGAAAAAAATGTAAACACATTGAATAAATGATTAAAGTTATTCAGCTTGATCTGTAAGATCATTTTCTAGTACATGAATTAAGTTTATGATGCAACAATTTTCACTGCATTCTTTATAAGGAGATTGAACAAAATTTTTCCTCTCAGCATCAAAATAAGAATGCTTTTCTCTTTCCCTTTGGAAGTCCTGGTATCTGGGTATTCATTTTATGTTTGGGCTTGATCTAGATTGAAAGTAACGAGAATGGGAGTTTTTGTTTCCCTGGTCTCTCAGGATCTTCAGGGGTCTCACCTGTGAGAGCAAGGTTCTGTTTCCTTGTCAATCACAGCAGGGGTATATAATGATCTGATTACTCCGTCCAGTTATTTTGTTTTCATATTTGTGCCCTTTTAGGGGTGAAGTCTTGGGAGCTGGGATAGATGAGCTTCAAGGCTGAGTGCAGTTGGTTGCAAGGGGACAATTTCTGTGGATGCTTGGTCTGTGCCTGTATCCAGCCTCTCACTGCCATCTATCTCCACCTTAGGTCAGAAGGGAGCATGCAGATAGGGAAGGCTTGAGGCTCCATGCCTGGTGCGGAGTGCAGGCTTGGGTGTAAGACATCAGAGAGGATCCTCTGGAGGATACTGATACTGGCTGTTTTCCAGCAAATCACTCAGTGAACATTCAGAGCATGCCTGCACTCTGCAATTTCATTATAAGAACACTGACTAGGAGGATATTAAAAGAATAGAGTGAAGCCTCATCTCATTCTATCAACCTGCCCAGTGCTCACTATAGCCATCATTTTCTGTGGATGCTTGGTCTGTGCCTGTATCCAGCCTCTCACTGCCATCTATCTCCACCTTAGGTCAGAAGGGAGCATGCAGATAGGGAAGGCTTGAGGCTCCATGCCTGGTGCGGAGTGCAGGCTTGGGTGTAAGACATCAGAGAGGATCCTCTGGAGGATACTGATACTGGCTGTTTTCCAGCAAATCACTCAGTGAACATTCAGAGCATGCCTGCACTCTGCAATTTCATTATAAGAACACTGACTAGGAGGATATTAAAAGAATAGAGTGAAGCCTCATCTCATTCTATCAACCTGCCCAGTGCTCACTATAGCCATCATTGAATGACCTGAGTGCCTGCTCTTCGTCTGGGCTGTGCGGGACACAGGACACCGCTAGGGGGCTTTTTCCATTGCATGTGGCACCCCACTCCAGTACTCTTGCCTGGAAAATTCCATGGATGGAGGAGCCTGGTGGGCTGCAGTCCATGGGGTCACTAAGAATCGGACACAACTGAGTGACTTCTCTTTCACTTTTCACTTTCATGCATTGGAGAAGGAAATGGCAACCCACTCCAGTGTTCTTGTCTGGAGAATCCCAGGGACAGGGGAGCCTGGTGGGCTTCCGTCTGTGGGGTCGCACAGAGTCAGACACGACTGAAGCAACTTAGCAGCAGTAGCAGTAGCAGCATGCTAAGTCACTTCAGATGTGTCCGACTCTTTGCGGCCCTGTAGACTGTAGGCTGCCTGGCTCCTCTGTTTGTGGGATTCTCCAGACAATAATACTGGAGTGGGTTACCATGCCCTCCTCCAGGGGAACTTCCCAAACCCGCGTCTATTATGTCTCCTTCATTGGCAGGTGGGTTCTTTACCACTGGTACCACTTGGGAAGCCCTTTTCTATCTTATCTCCCTCCATTACTTTAAAACCTGAAAAAGTGCTAAGAACCCAGAAGACCATAAATGAATGATTTTTTAATTTAAAGGAAACTATCAAAATAAGTGATATAAATAATACTGTAATACTTTAGAGAAGGGAGAAATGTTTCTGGCGTGGTATGGGTAGGAAAGCTTTCCTATATTAGGGACACTTATATGGGACCCTGATATGGGACCCTGAAGAAAGTGTGTAAATTAAATGGTGAGTCCTTCTTTCCCTGTGACCTTGCAAGTCTCCAGAAACCTCTCCATAATGTTGGCCCTGGACTGCCAGTTTATAGGAGCCAGCACTCAAGGGTTAAACAGCAGAGAGCCTGATTATATAAAATGAGTTCCAGATTTAGGACAAAATCTGAACTAATATATCCCATGCTGTATTCCCTGGGAAACTGAAGAGAAAAAAAGGTGAATTCCATCTGGTAGTGCTGGGGAAAGTTCCCTCAGAGAGAGATCAGCAAATGGGGGGCAAGGGGTAGCTGGGTAAGAAAGTCATTATCTGACATTTCAAGCTTACAGTTCCAAATCTAGAGCAGATGGAGATTATTAGGTTGCATTTCTGAGCCAGATTATAAATGGCACTAATCAGCTTGAGGTAGCCTTGGCATTTCCTGAAGACTCCATGGCAGCCTGATTGGTGGACATTCAACATTCCATTGCAAAGAGCCGCATCAGACCCTGCTATTCACAGCAATTAAAATTACAAGGCAAGCTTGGAAGAGTAGATTAAAATGATCTGTCTGCTGTTTATGAGAAATTCACTTCAAATTCAATAATTACAGATAGGTTGAAAGTAAAAGAATGGAAAAGGACATGACAAAAGAATATCAATTTAAAAAGAGGCATGAATGACCATATTAATAGCCAATAATATAGATTCCAGAGCAAAGAAAATAAAGACAAAGGGGAACATTACATAAAGATAAAAGGAAGACATAATTTTAAATGTGTACACAAAAAACAACAGAGCTTCAAAATACATGTAGCAAAAACTGATAGAACTAAAGGAGAAATAGATAAAGCCAAAATTATGATTGGGAACTTCAATGTCCACTTCTTATCAACTAATAGAACTACTGGAGAGAAATTCAGTGAGGAAATAGATATGAAAAATAGGGTCTACTCACAGGATCTAATTTGCATATATAGAATACTCCATCCAATGGCAGAAGTATACACATCTTTTCTCAAATTCTCATAAATATTCACAAAGATAGACTGTATCTTGTACCAAAAAACAATATTAAAACATTTAAAGTAATTGAAATCATCCAGAATATATTATGTAGGCATAATGGAATCAAGCTAGAAATCAATAACATAGACAAAAGGAAAAATCCCTAAACATGTGGAAATGAAACAATATGTTTCTGAGTAACCCATGGATTAAAGAGGTAGTCTCAAAGGAATTTCTTTTTAAAAAGTAGAACCAAATGAGGAATGACATTTAAAAACAATGTATGAAAATATGTAGGGTATAATTAAAACTGTTTAGAGGAAACCTAACACTGCATCCTTACATAGAAAAGAGAAAGTCTCGTATCTAAATGTAAGTTCATACAAGACTGAAAAAGAAGCAAAATGACCTGAAAGTAGAAGAGAGGAAATAATAAAATTCAGAGTAGAAACCAATGAAATTGAAAATAGGAAAACGATAGAGAAAACTAATAAAATTAAAGATCGATTCTTTAAAAAAATTAATAAAATTGAAAAAAGTTTAGCAAGAGGTGGCACCAATATCAAGTATGAAATGAGACTACCACTAAAAATCCTATTATCATTAAAAAGGATTATAAGGATAACAAAGAAATACTATGAATAACTTTATACTTGAAAATTTGAATATTTAGAATATTGGAATAGTTAGAAGAAATAGACCAATTCCTTGAAAAATGAAAGCTGCCAAAAAGCAACCAAACTGAAGCAAATAATCTGAATAATTTTATCAGTTCAGTTCAGTGACTCAATTGTGGACTGCTGCACACCAGGCTTCCCTGTTCATCATGTTCTATAATGATTTAATAAATTGAATTCATGATTGAAAGCTCTCCTGAAAAAGAAATCTCTAGGCCAATGTGTTTCACTGTCAAATTCTACTAAATACTTAGATGAATTAATGAATTAACACAATTTTAATACAAATGCTTCCAGAAAACAGAGGGAACACTTCCTAAATTCATTTGATTAGATCAGTTAGATACCAAAATCAGAGAATGTGGCTGCTGAGCCAGAGCTTCTGTAGCAACCAAGTCTGGATCAGGCTGCCACCATTAGGCCATCTTCACTAGGAATAGATGTGTTTTCAAATATACAAGATAATGCTGTCTGTGCTGCTGGGCAACTTCCTGAGAAGCAGGCACATGAGAATTGAGGGGTGGGAGTGGAGCGCAGCACTTTTCCAGCTCACATTTACAATTAGGTTAGATACCAAAATCAGAAAATGATGGAAAATGGAAAAACTGTAGAACAATATCTTTCATGAATTTACTATAACAAAATATTAGCAAACTCACTTCAGCAGTGTATAAAAAATTATGTACTATGACAAGAGGAACTTATATGTGTGAAAGTTTGGTTCAATGTTCTAAAATAAATGTAATTCACCATACCAACTAGGCCAAGAAAAAAATCATATGATAATATCAACTGAGACAAAAACATTATTTTGCAAATCCCACTCCAATTTATGACAAAAACTCTTTCTCAGAAAGACTGGGATATAGAACTAACTCAAATGGATACAGAATATTTATGCAAAAGCTACAGTTCACACTATTCCTTATGATAGAAGACTGAATGCTGTCTCCAGAAAACTGAGAGCAAGGCAAGAGTGTTCATTCTCACTATGCTTATTCTTTATAGTCCTGGGAATTATAGACACTGTAAATGTCAAGGACAAGAAAAGGCACACCAATTCTAAAGGAAGAATAAAATCGTAATTTGCAGGTGACATGGTTATCTATATATCTATATATATTGTATTTTGTAGATAAAAATCTACAAAAAACTTCTAGAATTAATAAATAGTAACATTGCAAGAGTAACATGCAAGACTCAACTGCATTTATATAATAACAATGAATATTCAGAAAACATAATCTAAAAATACCACTTTCTTTTTTTTTAATTTTAATTTTTACTTTATTTTACTTTACATTACTGTATTGGTTTTGCCATACATTGACATGAATCCGCCACCGGTGTACATGAGTTCCCAATCCTGAACCCTCTCCCACCTTCCACCCCATATCATCTCTCTGGATCATCCCCATGCACCAGCTCCAAGCATCCTGTATCCTGTATCGAACATAGACTGGCGATTCCTTTCTTACATGATAGTATACATGTTTCAGTGCCATTCTCCCAAATCATCCCACCCTCTCCCTCTCCCTCAGAGTCCAAAAGTCCATTCTATACATCTGCATCTCTTTTGCTGTCTCGCATACAGGGTTATCATTACCATGTTTCTAAATTCCATATATATGTGTTAGTATACTGTATTGATGTTTTTCTTTCTGGCTTACTTCACTCTGTATAATCGGCTCCAGTTTCATCCATCTCATTAGACTGATTCAAATGTATTCTTTTTAATGGCCGAGTAATACTCCATTGTGTATATGTACCACAGCTTTCTTATCCATTCATCTGCTGATGGACATCTAGGTTGCTTCCATGTCCTGGCTATTATAAACAGTGCTGCAATGAACATTGGGGTACATGTGTGTCTTTCAATTCTGGTTTCCTCGGTGTGTATGCCTAGCAGTGGGATTGCTGGGTCATATGGCAGTTCTATTTGCAATTTTTTAAGGAATCTGCACAATGTTTTCCATAGTGGCTGTACTAGTTTGCATTCCCACCAACAGTGTAAGAGGGTTCCCTTTTCTCCACACCCTCTCCAGCATTTATTGCTTGCAGACCTTTGGATCGCAACCATTCTGACTGGTGTGAAATGGTACCTCATTGTGGTCTTGATTTGCATTTCTTTGATAATAAGTGATGTTGAGCATCTTTTCATGTGTTTGTTAGCCATCCGTATGTCTTCTTTGGAGAAAATACCACTTTCAATCACTGAAAAAAATGAAGTACTTAGGTATAAATCTGGGCTTCCCAGGTGGTGTTAGTGGTAAAGAACCCACTTGCCAATGCAGGAGACATGAGATTCAGGTTCTATCTCTGGGTCAGGAAGATCCCCTGAAAAAGGGCATGGGAATCCACTCCAGTATTCTTGCCTGGAAAATCCCATGGACAGAGAAGCCTGGTGGCTACAGTCCATGGGTCACGAAGAGTCGGACACAACTGAGCGACTTAACACACACAGGTATAAATCTAATAAAATATATAGAGAATGTGTATACTAAAAAATATAAAGTTCTGGTGAAAGAAACCAAGAAGACTTAATTAAATGATAAGTCATTGTTTTAATGATTTGAAAGACTCAACATATTGACTATAAATTTGCCAATTATCCTTAAGTTGATCATAGATTTAATGCAATTCTTACAATCTCAGCGAGGTTTCTTATAGATCTGAACAGCACTATCAGCTAACTTTACCTAATGTCCATCTACAAAACACTATGTTCAAAAGCGGAAAATTCACAATCTTTTCAAAGGTCTGTAGATAATTTGCCACCTTCTGGATCATAATAGTCTCAAATTTAAAATAAATCAAAGAACATTCTCTGTTATTAATAAAAAATTAATAACAGAAATATATCTTAAATTCCCAACTATGTGGAAACTAAGCAACATACTTTTATATAACCTGTGGATCAGGAATAAATCAAAGTGGAGATTAGAAAATATTTTGAGATGAATTAAAATGAAACTAAGCTATCTTAAAATTTATAGTATGAGGTAAAACAGTGCTAAATCTGTATTAGACATAAGATCTCATCAAAGATCTAAGTTTCTACATTAAGAAAGTAGGAAAAGAAGGACAAATTAAGGTGAAGAAAGAAGAGAGGAAGATAAGAACAGAAATCAGTGATATAGAAAACAGAAAAAATAGAGAAAAATCAAATTCAGCTGGTTTTTAGAGAATATCAATAAAATTGAAAATTTAATAGCCTGACTGATCAGAAAAAAAAGAGAAAGATAAAATCACAAACAACAGAAAATAAAGAGTCGATCACTAAGATCTTACAGACACTAAGAAAAATTTTAGCAATACTATAAACAACTTTATGCCAATAAATTCAATGATTCAGATGAAACAGACAAATTCTTTGAAATGGACAAACTAATAAAGTTCATCCAATAAGTAGCAGATAACTTTAATAATCATATGACTATTAAAGAAATAGAATCTATAGTTAAAAGCCTTTCTCACACACATTAAAAAAAATCCATTTAAGCCAATATGGCTCCATGTGTGAATTCTTCTAAACATTTAAGGAAGAATATCAGTTCCACACAGACTCTTTCGAAGAAAAGAGGAGGATCATTTCCTGACCCAGTCAATGAGTACAGCATCACCCTTATATCTAAACTAGACAAAGATATTACAAACATTTCTCATAAACATGAAGATTAAAAAGATAGCAAAGATAAGACAATGAGAAAGAATAACACATTAATGGAATACAAGTGGGTTAATATTATTTTTTAATATAATTCAGTACATGACCAGAACTGAAAAGGATCCATATGGTCATCTCAATTGATGCCGAAAAAAGCATGTAATAAAACCACAAATCCATTTATCTTCTCCCTAAGATCAGTATCCAGGCAAAGATAATTTTTGTCACCATTTTTATTTATCATCATACTAAAGATTCTAGCCGGTAAGGTAAGGCAAAAACAAAACAAAAAAAATACTAAAATCATACAGACTGAAAAGGAAGAAATAGAGCTGTGTCTATAAGCACCTGATATGATTGTCTATACAGAAGATTCCAAGGGATATAAAAAACATTAATGAGTTTAGCAACCTAGAGAGGGTAAACTCTCTAGGTTGCTAAACTCACTAGAGGGTAAACTCTCTAGGTTGCTAAACTTACTAGAGGGCAAACTCTCTAGGTTGCTAAACTTACTAGAGAGCAAACTCTCTAGGTTGCTAAACTCACTAATGTTTTTTATATCCCTTGGAATCTTCTGTATAGACAATCATATCGGGTGCTTATAGACACAGCTCTATTTCTTCCTTTTCAGTCTGCATGATTTTAGTATTTTTTTGTTTTTGCCTTACCTTACTGGGTAGAATCTTTAGTACAATGACAAATAAAAATGGTGACAGAAAATACCTTTGCCTGGATACTTATCTGAGGGAGAAAGAATCTCTGATTTTTAATATGCTGTCTAGGTTTGTCAGAGTTTTCCTTTCAAGGAGCAAGCCTCTTTTAATTTCATGGCTGCAATCGCCATCCGCAGTGATTTTAGAGCCCAAGAAAAGAAAATCTGTCACAGCTTCCACTTTTTACCCTTCTATTTGCCTATATTAAATTTAAGAATTTGTTGTTTAGTCACTAAGTCAAATCTGCCTCTCTTGTGGTCCCATGGACTGTAGGCTGCCAGGCTCCTCTGCCCATGGGATTTTCCAGGCAAGAATACTGGAGTGGGTTGCCATTTCCTTCTCCAGGGAATCATCCTGACCCAGGGATGGAACCTACATCTCTTGCATTGGCAAGTAGATCTTTACAACTGAACCACCTGGAAAACTCTAAATTTAAGAATATATACTAATAAGAAATACCATTACAGAGTTTAAAAGGCCTACCACAGATTTGGAGATATTTGCAACACTTGCAAATGATAAATTCTCATATCCAGAAAATGCAGATTTTCTCCAAATCAAGCATACGGTAGATGAGCCAACTAAGTAATGGTGCTCTGTAATGACCTAGGTGGGTAGGACGGAGGGAAGGAGGTCCAAGAAGGAGGATTGATTGATCGATCGATTGATCTATCTATCTATCTATCTATAGCTGATTCATTTCATTGCACAGCAAAAACTAAGACAATACTGTAAGGCAATCACATTCCAATAAAAAAAAAAAGATATTCTTTATCAAGTTGAGGAAGTTCTTCTCTGTTCCTAATGTGCTGAGCATCTTATTCACAAACAAATGTTGAATTTGGCCAATTTTTTTCTGTATAATTTGATAGATCATATGACTTTTATTTTTTATCCTTTGAATGTGGTGGCTTACATTTATTTATTTTCGAGTGTGAAAGAAGTCTTGTGTAAGTCCTTCTTGGTTGTGGTATAAATATTTTTCTATACATTGTTGCATTTTACATGCTAATATTTTATTGATTTTTGTATCTATGTTCAAATAAAGATATAGGTGAAATATCAGCCTATATTTTTTCTTTCTTGCAATGTGTTTGTCTGATGTTGGTATTAGAGTAATGCTGGCCAAATAGAAGGGGTGAGGAAGTTTTCCTTCTGCTTCTGTTTTCTAGAAGAGATTGTAGAGAAATGGTATAACTCTTTCCCTTAAATCTCTGGTAGGAGTCAACATTGAACCGATCTGGAGCTGGTGCTTTCTCTTTGAGAGGTTATTGACTATTGATTCATTCTCTTTAATAGATGCAAGTCCTTTCAAATGATCTATTTCTCTTCCCGTAAGTTCTTGTTTTTCAAGAAATTGATCCATTTCATCCAAGTTATCAAATTTGTAGTTATATAGTTGTTCATTGTATCCCTTGATAAATTTTTAATGTACCTGGTATCTTTAGTGATGATCCCTCTTTAATTTTTGATAATGGTAACGTATCTTTTCCCTTTTCTTCAGTTGGTTATCCTGGTGAGAGCTTTATCAATTTTATTGACTTTTAAAAAAGAATCAGGTTTTTCTTCATTGATTTTTCTCTGTCTTTTTTAATGGTCAGTTTCCTTGACTTCTACTCTAATATTTATATCTTCCTTTTTCCTTGCTTTTGACTTTAATTGTTCTTCATCTAGTGTCTTAGTCCTAAGGTAGATGCTTAGGTTGTTGCTCTTATATTTTCCTCTTTTTAATATATGTATTTAATATTATAATAGTCTTCTAAGTGCTGCTTTCACTGAGTCCCACACATTTTCATATGCTGTATTTCCATTTTTCTTTATTTAAAAACATTTTTAAACTTCTATTGAGACTTCTTTCTTCACTCATGTGTTACTGAGAAACATATTGCTTAATTTCCAGATACTGGAGGTCTTCTAGCTTCCTTTCTGTTATTGATTTCTTATTTACGTCTACTGTGGCCTAAGAACTATTTTGTATCATTTATACTCTTTTAAATTACTTTTAAATATGTCTTATGAATAATAATATATTTTATGTCAGTAAATATTGCATTTTCCAGAAATCAAATAATAGACATAATCCCTAACATACCAAAGAACTGCCTTCATATAAATGATGTATATAACACAACCCTCCACATACAACAAACATAAAGCACATTTTGTTCAAGTGATTTGCCAAGATTGGCCATATCCCGGGCCATAAAATAAAAGAATCAATGAGTTAAAAAAAAATTGGAATTATAGAGTGTCTTCTTTGACCACAATGGGATCAAATTAGATATCAATAACAGACAAAAGGAAAAGCTCTAAATATTTGTAAGTGCAGCACCACATTTCCTAGTAATCCATGGATCAAAGGGTAAATCTCAAAGGAAAGTTTTGAGAATATAGAACCAAATGATGAATGAAAATGAAAATATAACCTATAAAACCTATGTAAGTGTGCCCTAACTACTGAAAGGAAAGTTTACAGCCACAAATACTTATATTAGAAATGAGGAAAGATTTCAAAACAGTAACCTAAGTTTCTACTTCAAGAACCTGAGAAACCAAAGGGGAAAATAAGCAGGCAGAAGGAAGGAAATTATTCTACAATTATTCTGAAACTGAAAATAGGAAAGCAAAGCAAAATCAATGAAACAAAACCTGGTTCCATAAGAAATCAATAAAATTGATAAACCACTGGCAAGATTAACAAAATAAAAATAAGACACAAATCATCAGTGTCAGGAATGAAATAGGGCATGTCACTACAGATTCTGCAGTCATTAAAAGAATAATAAAGGAATAACATGAATAAGTTTATACTTATAAGTTTAGCAACTTAAATGAATCAATTCCTCAAAAACCTGTTACCAAAACTCAACCAAGATGAAACAGATAATCTAAATAGTTTTATAATCATTCAGTTCAATTCAGTCACTCATTCGTGTCTGACTCTTTGCCACCCCTGGACTGCCGCATGCCAGGCTTCCTTGTCCATCACCAACTCCTACAGCCTACTCAAACTCATGTCCATTGAGTCGGTGATGCCATCCAACCATCTCATCCTTTGTCATTAAGAAATTGAATTTGTAATTAAAACTCTCTTGAAAATAAAATTACTCATGTAACAGTGGTTTTTCTGCAAGGGGTCTCAGATACCAATGCTAGTTTTTTCCATACAAGTTAAGGAAACGGGACTTTCAGTTTACCAGATTTAGCACTGATGAGTGAATTTCATCCACAAACAGATTATGGGTCAGTTTTAGTCATATGCCTTTGCAGTCCTCCTACTCGCCCAATGTCTGGGATATAGCAGACATTCCATAATTCCTGCTCACTTGGAATCCAATGCAAAAGTATTTAGTGTTGTCACTGCACGAAAACAGTGTCTCCAAGGTTGAAGGTAGCTCAGTGGAGGAGAAAGAAAGAGTAAAAACATCCCAGTGAATCAAGAAACAGAAAGGAATGTGTCATGGTTTTTATCCCCTTTTTATTGAGATATAGGCTTTCCTGGTGGCTTAGATAAGAATCTACTTGCAATGTGGGAGACCTGGGTTCCATCCCTGGGAAGGCCTGGGAAGATTCCCTGGAGAAGGGAACGGCTACCCACTCCAATATTCTTGCCTGGACAATTCCACTGACAGAGGAGCCTGGCAGGCTACAGTCCATGGGATCACAAAGAGCTGGACATGACTGAGTGACTTTCACTTCCACTTATTGAGATATACTTGATTTACAGTAAACGATAGAGGATGAGATGGTTGGATGGCATCAGTAACGCAATGGACATGAGTTTGAAACCAACTCCAGGAGATGGTGAAGGACAGAGAAGCTTGGCATACTGCAGTCCCTGGGGTCACAAAGAGTCAGACGCCACTGAGTGACGGAGCAACAGCAATGTTATATAAGCTTAGGGTGTACAGTGTAGTGATTCACAATTTTTAAAGGTTAATTTTTATAATTATTTTTATAAATTTATAGTTATAATAAAACATTCATTATATCCCCTGTGCTATACAGTATATTCTTACAGCTTATTTATTTTGTACATAATAGTTTAGTTTATATCTCTTAATTCCCTAACCCTAACTTGCCCCTCCTCCCGTCCCTCTCCTATGGTGACACCTAGTTTATATCTCTGAGTCTGTTTCTGCTTTTTATATTTACTGTTTGTTTTCTTTTTTCAGATTCCGCATGTGAGTGATATCATATACTATTTGTCTTTCTCTGGAGCTAGTGCACTCTCATTGGGCAGGTGAAGTCAGGGCACAGGAGACCCCAGGGCTGGTGCCCACACAGTGGGAAGTGTAGTCAGGTCCTGGGGCTAGAGCCAACTCATTGCCAGGCACTGCTGCAGCCTGGAGTCTGGCTGCAGGGCCTGAGTGCCCTGCTGGTGGATGGGCCTGTTTCCTGACATAGCTGGCGGCAAGATACATGGTGTCCTGGAGCCTATGTTGTCCTGCCAGTGTGCGAGGCTGGGACCCGGCCTGTCCCAGGTAGGATCTAGCCTGTTGGTGGGTTGGCTGGGTCCATAGGCTGTGGTGCTACAGATGTGTGTGCTTGTGCTGAGTCAGTCACTAAGTCATGTCCAACACTTTGCGACCCCATGGACTATAGCCTACCAGGCTCCTCTGTCCATGGGATTTCCCAGGCAAAAGTACTGGAGTGAGTTGCATGCCCTTCTCTGGGGAAGCTTACTGACTCAGGAATTAAATCAAGGTCTCCTGCATTGCAGGCAGATTCTTTACCAGCTGAGTTACCAGGGAAGCCTCTAGATGTCCTGCTGCTCATATCCATTCAGTGATGTGGGGGGCTGGTCCTGAGGCTAGAACAGGCTCACTGATGAGTGGAAATAGGGATGCTGGGGCTGTTTTCTGCCCAAATGGTGTGTGGAGCTGGGTCCTGGCATCTCTGGTGGCCTGGACCATGTCTGGGAGTGGGCTCAGGGGGGGTCTTAAAGCAAATTGTCTGCAGGTGGGTGGAACTGTATACCCACTCAGTTAGTTGCTTGGCTTGAGTGTTCTAATACTGGTGCTCACAGGAGTTGGGATTGGTCCCGAGGATAATCTAGAGGGAGGATTCCAAAATGATGCTTACCAGCACCAGAGTCCCATGGTAGAATACGCTCTCCCAAGTGGCTGCCATTGTGTCTTTGTCCCCAGGTTGAGTCACAGTTTCTTCCTGCCTCTCTGAGAGACTCTCCAAGATCAGCAAATAAGTCCAACCCAGGCTCCTTTAAAATTTTGCTTCTTCCCTGGGCCCCTGAACCTATGAGATTTTGTGTGCACCATTTGAGAGTTGAGTCTCCATTTTCCCCCAGTCCTCTAGGACTCCTGAAGTAGGCCCTGCTGGCCTGAAAGCCAAATCTTTGGGGGCTTGTCTTCCCAGTACAGCACCCATGGACTGAGAGCCCAATACGGAGCTCAGAATGCTCACTCCTTTGGGAGAGACTTTGGAGCTATAATTGCTTTCCCATTCATGAGTCACCCACTTGGGGGTATCAGTTCAGTTCAGTCACTCGTTGTGTCTAACTTTTTGCAACCTCATGGACTGCAGCTCACCAGACCTTTCTGTCCATCACCAACTCCCGCAATTTACTCAAATTCATTTCCATTTAGTCAGTGATGCCATCCAACCTTCTCATCCTCTGTCGTCCCCTTCTCCTGCCCTCAGTCTTTCCCAGCATCAGGGTCTTTTCCAATGAGTCAGCTCTTCACATCAAGTGGCCAAAGTATTGAAGTTTCAGCTCCAATATCAATCCTTCCAATGAATATTCAGGACTGATTTTCTTTAGGATGGACTGGTTGGATCTCCTTGCAGTCCAAGGGACTCTCAAGATTCTTCTCCAACACCACAGTTCAAAAGCATCAATTCTTCAGCATTCAGCTTTCTTTATAGGCCAACTCTCACATCCATACATGATTACTGGAAAAGCCATAGCTTTGAGTAGATGGACCTTTGTTGGCAAAGTAAGTCTCTGCTTTTTAATATGCTGTCTAGGTTGGTCATAACTTTTCTTCCAAGAAGCAAGCATCTTTCATGGCTGCAGTCACTGTCTGCAGTGATTTTGGAGTTCCCCAAAATAAAGTCTGTCACTATTTCCACTGCTTCCCCATCTATTTGTCATGGAGTGATGGGACCAGATGCCATGATCTTAGTTTTCTGAATGTTGAGCTTTAAGTCAACTTTTTCACTCTCCTCTTTCACTTTCATAAAGAAGCTCTTTAGTTCTTCTTCACTTTCTGCCATAAGGGTGGTGTCATCTGCATATCTGAGGTTATTGATATTTCTCCCGGCAATCTTGCTTCCAGCTTGTGCTTCATCCAGCCCAGTGTTTCTAATGATGTACTCTGCATACAAGCTAAATAAGCAGGGGACAATATACAGCCTTGACGTACTCCTTTCCTCAGTTGGAAACAGTGTGTTGTTCCATGTCCACTTTTAAATGTTGCTTCCTGACCTCCATGCAGATTTCTCAAGAGGCAGATCAGGTGGTCTGGTATTCCCATCTCTTTCAGAATTTTCCACAGTTTGTTGTGATCCACACAAAGCCTTTGGCATAGTCAATATGCCAATTTGGGGGTATAGGACTTGACTGTATCATGAGTCCACCCTTCCTGCTCATCTGATTGTGGTTCCTTCTCTGTATCTTTAGCTGTTCAGTTCAGTCGCGCAGTCGTGTTCGACTCTTTGCGACCCCATGAATCGCAGCACGCCAGGCCTCCCTGTCCATCACCAACTCCCGGAGTTCACTCAGACTCACGTCCATTGAGTCTGTGATGCCATCCAGCCATCTCATCCTCGGTCGTCCCTTTCTCCTCCTGCCCCCAATCCCTCCCAGCATCAGGGTCTTTTCCAAGGAGTCAACTCTTCGCATAAGGTGCCCAAAGTACTGGAGCTTCAGTTTTAGCATCATTCCTTCCAAAGAAATCCCAGGGTTGATCTCCTTCACAATGGACTGGTTGGATCTCCTTGCAGTCCAAGGGACTCTCAAGAGTCTTCTCCAACACCACAGTTCAAAAGCATCAATTCTTCTGCGCTCAGCCTTCTTCACAGTCCAACTCTCACATCCATACATGACCACAGGAAAAACCATAGCCTTGACTAGACGGACCTTAGTCGGCAAAGTAATGTCTCTGCTTTTGAATATACTATCTAGGTTGGTCATAACTTTTCTTCCAAGGAGTAAGCGCCTTTTAATTTCATGGCTGCAGTCACCATCTGCAGTGATTTTGGAGCCCAAAAAAACAAAGTCTGACACTGTTTCTACTGTTTCCCCATCTATTTCCCATGAAGTGATGGGGCCAGATGCCATGATCTTCGTTTTCTGAATGTTGAGCTTTAAGCCAACTTTTCCACTCTCCTCTTTCACTTTCAACAAGAGGCTTTTTAGCTCCTCCTCACTTTCTGCCATAAGGGTGGTGTCATCTGCATATCTGAG
>SJXQ01011049.1:0-10137 GCA_006408695.1 Aepyceros melampus | reverse complement strand
TTTTTGAGATTGCATCCAAGTACTGCATTTCAGACTCTTTTGTTGACCATGATGGCTACTCCATTTCTTCTGAGAGATTCCTGCCCACAGTAGTAAATATAATAGTCATCTGAGTTAAATTCACCCATTCCAGTCCATTTTAGTTCGCTGATTCCTAGAATGTCGACGTTCACCCTTGCCATCTCTTGTTTGACCACTTCCAATTTGCCTTGATTCATGGACCTGACATTCCAGGTTCCTATGCAATACTGCTCTTTACAGCATCGGATCTTGCTTCTATCACCAGTCACATCCATAACTGGGGATTGTTTTTGCTTTGGCCCTATCCCTTCATTCTTTCTGGAGTTATTTCTCCACTGATCTCCAGTAGCATATTGGGTACCTATTGACCTGGGGAGTTTCTCTTTTGCTATCCTATCATTTTGCCTTTTCATACTGTTCATGGGGTTCTCAAGGCAAGAATACTGAAGTGGCTTGCCATTCCCTTCTTCAGTGGACCACATTCTGTCATATCTTTAGCTGTAGAAGATCTTTTCTTGTAAGTTTCAGTCTTTTTTATTAATGGTTGTTCTATAAAAGGTTGTAATTTTGGTGTGAGGAGGTAAGCTCAGCGTCTTTCTACTCTCCATCTTGTCTGATCTCTCAAGTCATGGCTTTTAAAAATAAACTGTAGGTAATAATGGTTTCCCTAGTGGCTCAGACAATAAAGACTCTGTCTGCAATGTAGGAGACCTAGGTTTGATCCCTGGATCAGGAAGATCCCCTGGAGAAGGGAATGGCAACCCACTCCAGTATTCTTGTCTGGAGAATTCCATGGACAGAGGAGCATGATGGTTTACAGTTCATGAAGTCACGAAGCATCAGACACAACTGCGTGACTAACACACACACATTACACTGATTTGGTTCTTCTTTTTAAAAGTCTTCCAGTTATGCATCTTAAAACTACAGAATAATATGGCCTATACAATTTAAATCTTCAACAAGAGTTAAAAAGATTAAAACAAATTGCTGTCAGAAGACAGGAAGCAGCATTATAAAAATATCCCTCTATTTTTTCTCATACATAGTATTTATTTTATTAGTCCTACTATTAAATACTACTTGTTACCACTATTTACTAGTCTTATTGCTGTTTTGTTTAAACAATAACATTTATGTAGCAACAATAAAAATATAGAATGATATACTATTTCAAATAAAAACCTATGTGCTATGTTAAAGTCATAGCTGTGAATAACTATTATTATGTCATATCTTATGGGGTGTTTGGGCCCGTATGGCTGTGTGCTGGGACTGCTTTCTAAAAAGTTATTCTATTCGCAGTGTGAACTCTGAGCACTAGGGAGGTGTCTGTGCACAGAGCTGCCTGCCTCAGGGTGTCAAGGCTTAAGGGGAGTGAGGAGGGCTCTGAGCAGGCAAGGGCAAATTGGTGTTGGAGAAGACTCTTGAGAGTCCCTTGGACTGCAAAGAGATCCAACCAGTCCATTCTGAAGGAGATCAGTCCTGGGTGTTCTTTGGAAGGAATGATGCTGAAGCTGAAACTCCAGTACTTTGGCCACCTCATGTGAAGAGTTGAGTCACTGGAAAAGACTCTGATGCTGGGAGGGATTAGGAGCAGGAGGAGAAGGGGACGACAGACAATGAGATGGCTGGATGCCATCACCGGCTCGATGGACGTGAGTTTGGGTGAACTCCTGAGTGAGGAGGGCTCTGAGCAGGCAAGGGCAAATTGGTGTTGGAGAAGACTCTTGAGAGTCCCTTGGACTGCAAAGAGATCCAACCAGTCCATTCTGAAGGAGATCAGTCCTGGGTGTTCTTTGGAAGGAATGATGCTGAAGCTGAAACTCCAGTACTTTGGCCACCTCATGTGAAGAGTTGAGTCACTGGAAAAGACTCTGATGCTGGGAGGGATTAGGAGCAGGAGGAGAAGGGGACGACAGACAATGAGATGGCTGGATCCATCACCGGCTCGATGGACGTGAGTTTGGGTGAACTCCAGGAGATGGTGATGGACAAGGAGGCCTGACGTGCTGGAATTCATAGGGTGGCAAAGAGTCAGACACGACTGAATGACTGAACTGAACTGAAAGGTGAGCCTGCATGTTTGTATTTACTACAAAGGGCTAAGGAGGGCATCTCACAGGCTTTGGGGATTGGGAAATAGGACAGTGTACTTGCTCCTTTCCAAGGGGAGGCAGAATGGAGACCAGGGAACTTATTTCTATGGGGGTGTTTGTTATAAAAGCAGAACATGCCTCAGACCAGCCTATGTCACCAGGAAAAGATAAAATCTTTAGACATCAGATATTTAGAGGAGATGGAAATGTTATAGTTGATGAGTGGAAGGCAAAATAACCTTTGTTTCCCTGTTTGTGCAATGAAGGAATGCTAATAACCTTCATTTCTATACTAAGAAGGGAGTAAATGAAAATTTGCTGTAGGAAAAAATACTGAAACCCTTTTTTCAGAAATAAACAGGTTTGAAGAAGTCTAAGGAAAAGATTTGCTTTTCTTAAAACCAGATTTCTCTCTTGCAGACATTACACATACAGGAAGATTAAAAAAAAAATTGAAAGAAATAAATAATGATGAGTACCATTGTTTAGCAATTCAGAAACTAGCTGCTGATGAAAGTCACACATGAGCATATAAACATGCACACCCATGAAAAGAGCATGGGCTGGTTAATAACAACCAAATAGCAAGGACACAATGGTTCAGTTCAGTTCAGTCGCTCAGTTGTGTCTGACTCTTTGCGACCCCATGAATCACAGCATGCCAGGCCTCCCTGTCCATCACCAACTCCAGGAGTTCACTCAGACTCACGTCCATCGAGTCAGTGATGCCATCCAGCCATCTCATCCTCTGTCATCCCCTTCTCCTCCTGCCCCCAATCCCTCCCAGCATCAGAGTCTTTTCCAATGAGTCAACTCTTTGCATGAGGTGGCCAAAGTACTGGAGCTTCAGTTTTAGCATCATTCTTCCAAAGAAATCCCAGGACCGATCTCCTTCAGAATGGACTGGTTGGATCTCCTTACAGTCCAAGGGACTCTCAAGAGTCTTCTCCAACACCACAGTTCAAAAGCATCAATTCTTTGGTGCTCAGCTTTCTTCACAGTCCAACTCTCACATCCATACATGACCACTGGAAAAACCATAACCTTGACTAGATGGACCTTTGTTGGCAAAGTAATGTCTCTGCTTTTGAATATGCTGTCTAGGTTGGTCATAACTTTCCTTCCAAGGAGTAAGCATCTTTTCATTTCATGGCTGCAATCACCATCTGCAGTGACAATGATTACAGCCTGGAAACCCAGATATCCATCAGCAGAGACAAATAAACAATGGCACATCCATGTAAAGGAACTCAACACAGTCATTAAAAGCTGATGGAGCAATTTTCAGTCAGAGTAAAGATTTATTCCCCATCATCTCCACTTGGACATTACCCCAAAAGACCTAGAAGAAGCAAAAAAGTGAAGGCCCACTCACTGGAAGAAGAGGGAAGGTTCTTGCCTTTCTGTGGGCCTGGGGAGCTGTTTCCTGGTGCTCTCTGTTTCAGTGATGTCCCAAGGGCACTGTTCTGTGCTGAGGGAGACTGGATTACTCTGAATGTCAACTAGGTCACTTTCTGCACTGTTGGTCCTACCTACCTGGTATGGCCAAGGTCAGGTGAGGACCTGGCAGGACATAGAGGAAGGCAGGGGACCACGCCACGTGAAGTCACATGTTTTACATGTGCTTTTGGAAGACTGGCTGTGTGTTAAAACACACATAACATATATGTATATGCTACACATATACACACCATACATATATGTGTGTCCATGTAAATATTAGCATGACAGTTCATTGGCAGTCTCTCTCAGGGAATATAAGTATTTGTGTCACACTCCATTTTATCCTCTTTATATGGGATCTGGTTGCTTTGTCTGCCATTCATCTGTAACCATTCTTAGAAACAACATCCTGTCCCTGGTGCCAACTATAAAGATACATCATCTTGGTACAGCTGAATAGAAAAACAAGAATGCCCCGAATTGGATCAGAGCAAAGAGAGGATTGAAAACTGGAAACATCTCCTATTTAGAAAACAAGAAGCAGGCAGGAAACAAGAGCCTTGGGGAAGGGTAGAGGAGCATGTAAAAAAGAAAGGGCAGAAGACAGGGCCAGGACCCAGGCTGGTGGGCCTGCCAATCATCTCAGATCCGTTATCACTACTTGGCAGTAGTTGCAATTCCTCGTACGAGGTCACCTATGGTGGGTGAGTGTGAATGCATTAGGCAAATGTATATGTATGTGTACGTGTGTGTGTGTGCAACATAGTCAATGAAACAGATACAATCTTTGAACTTTTTGATTCAAGAGAGTATATTTATTATAATTTTACAGAGAAAAATCCCTACTTTCATAGAAGACCCTTATGTACTATTTTTCTGTTTCTTTTTCCTGGAGACTCTGGGGCAAGACTAAAGATGTGTGCTTCCTTAGTTGTGTGGGTCCCCTGCTACCGCACTCTCCTAAGAGCTGAATTTTGCATTGGTGATTCTTCCTTCCAGCCAGCCTCCTGCTCTCCTCTCTTTCCCTCCTCATCTTCTGAGATGGTTTCAGTGCAGCCAGAGAACTCCTGTTTTGTGCTTTATCCCTGTGTCTTTCTCTGATTCTCAAGGTTTGGGGATTATCTTTAATTACTTTACCTTTAATTCCTCCACAGTAATTCCCAGGCTCTCGTGTGTTTCTCTAGTATTCGATGAAATCCAGGTCACCATACAGAAAATACTGAGCATAAAGGAAGAAGTCCCAGGAGGCAAAATCTGAGACCGGAAGGTGGGATTTGGAGCAGCCAAAAGGCCAGCAGGCGAGTTCAACCGGATGGATGGTCATTTCCTTTCCTTTCCTTAAAATTTACTTTAGGATCTCCAGCCTGACCAGCTGAGTTAGGAGAAGCTGGGGAGGAAGGACACTGACCCGGGGTCAGGCGACAGGGTGGCGGTCCGCCAGCGGGAGCCCCAGGAGACCGCCTAGCCTTGTCTTCACATCTATAATGGAAAGTCTGTTTCTGCCAAGTTTCAACCTTGAACACAGGAGATGGCTGTGAAGGAGCTGGGCATGGTTGGAAGGTAGAGTGTGTGTGGGTGTGAGTGTGCTTATGGTTTTGTGTGAGTGTGTGAGAGCAAGTGTGGAGGGAGCAAGTGTGCTATGTGCACATGTGAGCATGTGAGTGTTAGAGTGCATATCTGTAAGAGAAAATGTGTGTGTGAGAGTGTGTATATATGTGAAAGAGACTTGTGTGAATGTGAGTGTGTGCATGTGAGCATCTGAGTGTACTAGTGTATGAAAGTGTGTGTGTGTGCATGGGTATAAGTGTGAGTTGTGAATATGTGTGTTTGAGTGTATGGGGGAGTGTTTGCATTGAACTGTAGGAGTGCGTGAGTGTGTATATGTATTTAGTGTGCATAAAGAAGTGTGTGGTGTGCGTGAGTGTAAGAATGTGTATGTGTATGAGTGTGCTTGTCAAACAGCGTATCAAAGAATGTATGTGCATGTGTGAAGACACCATGTGAGACATTTTGTAAGTGCATGAGTGCATGTATATTTGTGTGTGCATGTGACTGTGTAGAGATGTTTAAAAATGCAAAGACTATTTTTAAAAGGACATAACTGAAGTACCATTATCATACTAAAAACGTTAGCAATAATTCCTTAATACCATCGACATCTAGTCAGTGTTCAAAGTTCTCCAACTGTCTTGTAAATGGTATTTTTTTTTACAGTTTGTTGAATCAAAATCCAAATGAGGCTCTACATTGCTAATTTAAAGATCTCTCATTCTTTTTCTGCATTTTATTTGTTGAATCAACAGCTCTTTCATTCCCTAGAGTTTCTCTCAGTTTAAATTTTGCTTTCTTTTAGATTTTGCATCTGGAAGTTGTCATTTATCTTCTCCTATCCCTTGTGCTTTCTACAAATTGGTAGTTGGACCTAGAGGCTTTATCTCCTTCAGGTTCAAAGGTCTGTCTTGAATAACTCATAGTGGGTGTGTCCTCTGGCAGAAGACACATCCTGTCTATGTCTTTGTTAGAAGGTTTTAGAAGACCTTGAGAATCAATACCTAGAGGAATAGCTCTCTTGGTGACCTGACACACACTTGAGATAAAATCACCACTGTTTCCATGTGTTTAGGGGTTGACAGAGCAAGTGGCTTGCAACTGTCTTCTAGGGGGAACTTCAGTGCCAACAGGAGGGTCTCCAGCCCACAGCCACCCTGGGCAGGGCTCATGGCACAAACATGTATCTTCTCCCCATTGCTCCTTCCTATAGCTCAGCCTTGCTCCCAGATGCCAAGAGATAATGGTGTGGGCTCCTTGCCCCTTGAGGGCTGTCCTGATGGCTCAAAGCTGGATGTGTCCTGTCTTTGATGACTTCTCTTCAGAAGAACAGAGGATTCCCTTTATTTCAACATTCTGTGTTATTCAGAGGCTTAGCTTTGTCGCCGCCCAGATTCTCTGTGATAAAATCTTATGAGTCTCCTTCAGTTCAGTTCAGTTCAGTCGCTCAGTTGTGTCTGACTCTTTGCGACCCCATGAATCGCAGTACGCTAGGCCTCCCCATCCATTACCAACTCCCGGAGTTCACTCAGACTCATGTCCATCGAGTCGGTGATGCCATCCAGCCATCTCATCCTCGGTCATCCCCTTCTTATCCTGCCCCCAATCCCTCCCAGCATCAGGGTCTTTTCCAATGAGTCAACTCTTCGCATGAGGTGGACAAAGTACTGGAGCTTCAGCTTCAGCATCATTCCTTCCAAAGAAATCCCAAGGCTGATCTCCTTCAGAATGGACTGGTTGGATCTCCTTGCAGTCCAAGGGACTCTCAAAAGTCTTCTCCAACACCGCAGTTCAAAAGCATCAATTCTTCGGCGCTCAGCCTTCTTCAGAGTCCAACTCTCACATCCATACATGACCACAGGAAAAACCATAGCCTTGACTAGACGGACCTTAGTCGGCAAAGTAATGTCTCTGCTTTTGAATATACTATTTAGGTTGGTCATAACTTTTCTTCCAAGGATAAGCGTCTTTTAATTTCATGGCTGCAATCACCATCTGCAGTGATTTTGGAGCCCAAAAAAATAAAGTCTGACACTGTTTCCACTGTTTCCCCATCTATATCCCATAGCTGGGGAGAAATGGCTCTATAACCCGTGGGCTGAAGCTGGGTCAGTCAAGGACAAAGTGGCCAGACAAGTCCCACGGGACCATCTCTTGAATGTTTTCTGGAGAAAGGAAAGAAATGAGGATGGGTGGAAACTGCGTGTGTCACACTGAGGGGCAGCTGAGGAGTGGAGGCAGCAGGGAGACAATTATCTTGAAGTCTTTGGGACTAATTTTCTTGTGTGTGGGAAAAATGCAACAAGAGGGGCGTGCAGGACAACACTTTTAATTATAAACTGAGGGGCACGACCCGTGTGTGTCCTGAGGTAGATCAAATCTGACATGGGCTCTGTGGGGCCTCCTCCTCTCCTGTCTCTCCTATTGTCACGTGGATGCTGCAGATGAAATGCCTGGACACAGGAGGGCTTCCTTGGGACCTGGGTAGAGAGATTGTAGCCTGCTGTTGATCTCAAGATGATTGGTTAATTGTATGTGGGTTGATGGCTGGGGAGACCCAGGACTCAGTGGTTCTGGATGATAGAGGTGATTCTAGAAATCGGGAGGGAGCCAACAGTGGGAAGGGGATGGTGAAGAGAACAGAATATTTGCTGCAAGTTGCACAAGATAACTCCTCTTTGCTCTCCCCACCCCCAAAATGCTTCTCCAGTGGCTCAGTGGGTAAAGAATCTGCCTGCACTGCAGGAGACACAGGAGATGCAGCTTCGATAACTTTGTTGGGAAGATACCCTGGAGGAGGAAGATGGCAGCCCGCACCAGTATTCTTGCCTGAAAAATCCCATAGACAGAGAAACCTGGTGGGCTACAGTCCATGGGGTCACAATGAGTCAGACATGACTTAGCAACTAAGCCCACAACCAAATGCTCAGAGACACCCACATACCTGCTAATCACTGTGGGGCTGGCTCACTGTTATTCTGAGATGAGAGCGCTGGAGCTGGATTTACAGTGAGGGTGGGCAGGCTTGAGGAGGGAGCTAGCTGTGTGGTCACAAACGGCCACCAACAAGGAACAATGAATCTTCCGCATGGATGCCTTTCACTTCCATGCACAGCTGTTTCACAGGAGGATGCCTGCCCAGGGGAGCCTAATTCGGGATGCCTAGCATTTGTGTTTTTGTGTCATCCAAATCAGTCTTGGGGAACAAAATGATGACTGTGAATGCAGTTGACATCTCTGCTGACACAACAGATAATGGCTTGAATGGTGAAAAATTCCAAGCTGGGTCTGTGACCAGCCTTTTTAACAATGAAAAGATGGCTCTCGGGTTTGGAAATAGGTTGAATGGTCAACTCTCTGATCAATGGTGAATGAATGGGAGACAGCGGGTGACCTTATCATACTATTTCTGTCTTTACTTTTCCTTCATTCTTTTTTCTTTCTCTTTCAAACAGGAGATTTGATGTGCTTGATAGTTTTATAAAAGAAGAAAAACAGGGATGGCTTGAAAGTGGCCACTGTCAAGTCACATCTCAGCCTTGCCCTGCACAGCTTTTGTCCCCTTTCAGCTCTTTTTCTCACTTTGGAAGAGGTCTTTGAGAGGGGCTTTTACTGATACAAGTGAAAGCAGATGGCGCCATATATGCCACTTTCTGCACTGACTTGTCAGCCAGCTCGGAGCCTCTGGGTGACTCAGGAAAGGGCAGGGCTGCCCTGTTGCCTCTGACTCTGACCACTTCCCACACAGAAGAGACAGCGAGTTACTGGCTGGGGAAACAGCAGTGGTGGGAGAAGTTTCCCAGCCCATAGGGAGTGGGTGGGAATTCTGTTTTAATCACCTCCTTCCACCCCCTTTGATGAGAGAGGGTTTCCACCCTAGTAGTAGGAGGATGACCAGACATAGCCCTCCATCCTGGAAGTGAGATGGACTGTCATTATTAGTCACACATACTTCCAGCCGGGGGAGGAGGACTCTACACGCCACCCAGGGCCACACGGGGATGACTGGGGACCAGAGTGAACCAGCAGGGCTGCAGGAGGCAGGGTTTGTAGTAACAAGAGGGAGGCTGCCCCTGGTTTCAGTGAGAGGTTGTGATCAGCTTGCTTGAATGATTCTGCAGTTTGGCAGGAACCAAAACCTGCTTCAGTTCAGTTCAGTTCAGTCACTCAGTTGTGTCCGACTCTTTGTGACCCCATAGACTGCAGCACGTCAGGCCTCCCTGTCCATCACAAACTCCCGCAGTTTACTCAAACTCATGTCTGTTGAGTTGGTGATGCCATCCAACCATCTCATCCTCTCCTCTCACCCTCAATGTTTCCCAGCATCAGAGTCTTTTCAAATGAGTCAGCTCTACACATCAGGCGGCCAAAGGATTGGAGTTTCAACTTCAACATCAGTCCTTCCAATGAATATTCAGGACTGATTTCCTTTAGGATGGACTGGTTGAATCTCCTTGCAGTTCAAGGGACTCTTAAGAGTCTTCTCCAACATCATAGTTTAAAAGCATCAATTCTTTGGTGCTCAGCTTTCTTTATAGTCCAACTCTCACATCCATACATGACTACTAGAAAAACCATAGCCTTGACTAGACAGACCTTTGTTGACAAAGTAATGTCTCTGCTTTTTAATATGCTGTCTAGGTTGGTCATAACTTTTTTTCCAAACAGTACGCATCTTTTAATTTCATGGCTGCAGTCACCATCTGCAGTGATTTGGAGCCCCAAAATATAAAAACCTGCTACTTAGGGATAAACAGGACTTGCACCTGCCCCCTTGATAAGAAGGCTATTTGGTGATGGTGGGGGGGGGGGGACCTCATCTATGGGAGCAGAATGGTTGGGGGAGCTTACATATAGAACTTTAGAGGCTCTGCTGATTTTACCATATGTCCAGGCAGAACATCTTAGGCTTTCCAGATGGCATCAGTTCAGTTCAGTCGCGCAGTTGTGTCCGACTCTTTGCGACCCCATGAATCGCAGCATGCCAGGCCTCCCTGTCCAACACCAACTCCCGGAGTTCACTCAG
>SJXQ01011048.1:0-11814 GCA_006408695.1 Aepyceros melampus | reverse complement strand
TTGTCTGGACAATGCTCATTTCACATTTACCTGTAGGATAAATTCTTGAAAGTAGATTGCTGAGTCAAAGGGGTATACTTTTAAAATGCTGCTCAGTTCATTTCAGTCACTCAGTCATGTCCAACTCTTTGCAACCCCATGAACCACAGCACTCCAGACCTCCCTGTCCATCACCAACTCCTGGAGTTTATCCAAACTCATGTCCATTGAGTCAGTGATGCCATCCAACCATCTCATCCTCTTGTCGTCCCCTTCTCCTGACTTCAGTCTTCCCCAGCATCAAGGTCACCTTTTCAAATGAGTCAGCTCTTTGCATCAGATGGCCAAAGTACTGGAGTTTCAGCCTCAGCGTTAGTCCTTCCAATGAACACCCAGGACTGATTTCCTTTAGGATGGACTGGTTGGATCTCCTTGCAGTCCAAGGGACTCTCAAGAGTCTTTTCCAACACCACAGTTCAAAAGCATCAATTCTTCAGTGCTCAGCTTTCTTTATAGTTCAACTCTCACATCCATACATGACTACTGGAAAAACCATAGCCTTGACTAGACAGACCTTTGTTGACAAAATAATGCTCTGCTATTTAATAAGCTGTCTAGGTTGCTCATAACTTTCCTTCCAAGGAGTAAGTATCTTTTAATTTCATGGCTGCAGTCACTATCTGCAGTGATTTTGGAGCCCCCCAAAATAGTCAGCCACTGTTTCCCCATCTATTTGCCATGAAGTGATGGGACCAGATGCCATGATCTTAGTTTTCTGAATGTTGATCTTTAAGCCAACTTTTTCACTTTGCTCTTTCACTTTCATCAAGAGGCTCTTTAGTTCTTCTTCTGCTACATAGTGTCAACTTGTTCTGATTAAAGTCATACCAGTTTACACTCCACCAGCACTGTCCCTAATCAGCCTTGTGATCAGAATTTTGGTGTTTGCAAATCTAATAAGTGAAAAACAGTTCTCATAGTGTTGTCTCAAATTGCATTTCTGTTCAAGTTGCAGGTTCAACCTCTTTATATGATTAATAGTCACATTTTCTAGGAATTCTCTTCATATGCTTTGTTTATATTTTCAGATGAGTCCTTTGCTTTCTATCACTGATGAAATTGGCTGTTTGTGAGATAATTTCCTTTGACTTTGTTTATGGTGTATTTTTTCATATAGGTTTTTAGTGTAATTTTTTTTTTCATGACTCTGGGGATTTGCTTCTCACACAAGATTTCAACAGCCTTAACTGGGTTTCCTACTTCCACTGTTACATTTCTATGATATGTTGACCACACAGCAAGTCAAAATGATCTTTTTGGATAGTTTTGGGCTTTGGTCTGTCAAAAGATAATGAGACAAGCATCCAATATGTGAACTAAAAAAGACAAAACTGGAGTTGTTGTATACTCTTTGTAAGGGAAAGCTGTGTGGGTAGGTAGTCAGGTAGGCGCACACCACCTTAACCAAATGATCAAAGTTAATATTACCAGTATTGATATAAACTGACATCATGTGCCTGCTGATATGCTGCACTGAAATGGACACAGCCCTCTGTAGTAGCCCTACCAAAGCTCATGCCTAGATCTAATCATGAGGAAACGCTGGACAAACCCAATCAAGAGACATTTTACAAAATAACTACCCTGTACACCTTCAAAAAGTCAATGTCATGAAAGACCAAGGATTTAGCAGACTAAAGGGACATGATCATTGACTACAACATGTGATCCAGAATTTCTTAGTTACTGGATCACAGCCTGTGATCCAGAATTTCTTAGGGTTAGTTGACAAAATCCGCATAAGGCCTATGATTAGATAATTTATACCCTATCAGTGTCACTTGCTTTGACTATCACACTGTGGTTATGAAAGAGAAAATCCATCATTTTAGAAAACACACGGAAATATTTAGTACCAACTTAACTAGCAACTTAACTTTCAAATAGTTCCAAAAAATGTGTATGTGTGCGTGCTTACACATGTGTATATATGTATGTATGCATGCATGCAGAGGGAGGAAAAGAAATCAAATGCTAAAAACATTAACATTTAGGGGCTCTGGGTATAGAATATATGGGAATTCTGTGAACTAGTCTTACTTTCATGAAAGTCTGAAGTGATGTCTACCAGACATTGACCTGCCCTAAGTGCCTTGTGCATTCTGGTATCTGAAACACCTTGTACAGGACCCAGCTTGAAAAAACACTAAAGTGGAGGGATGACATCATTAAACCCAAGGAGTGTTGCCCCAGCTCAAGGTGTAACAGGGAAAACATATGGACTTGGAAAAACCCATTCCTGCCTACACAATAAATATGCTCATTCTATCTTCCTTGACTTCTTATAAGTCAAGCAAATCACTTATAATTACCAAGTGATAGAAAAATAGGAAAGAGAGTATAGGTGTAGATTTTATCATCTGGCTGGGAGCAAAGGCCATTGGGTTGACCAGCTGGTTTCATTGGTGTGGAGATGGCTGTAGCCTCTGGAGCAAAGTTAGCCCTGTAGGCAGAGAAGAGGGTAGTGTTCTCTCAAAAATCAAAGTTCTAGATTCAGCCTTCACCTACTTTTACTTCCTACCACTCATCCTGAGGGCTGTGTGGGTCAGAACTTTTCGCTGTCTCCCTCCTACTCAGAGCCAAGCTGGAAACCACTTGGTCCTCTTCAGTGTCTTCCTGCCGGGATCTGCCCCAGCCCCATCTCTCCGCCAGCAGGGTGAGCTTCTAATGTGGGACAAGAGAAAGGAGTGTCGGGTTCTACTTGGGAGTCCAGGAGCAGTGATAAGTGAACTTGATCTCAAAGAATGGAGCAGGTTGAGGAGGAGATTGAAGATTTTTCAGGCAGAAGCAACATCATATACAAAGACTTAGAGATTCAAAACTGAACGTGTGTGAAGGAAAGTGTTGGATGTCTGGCAAAAATAATTTTTAAATCGATTAAAATCCCAGAGTTAAGATTTTTCCATTTATCAACTCATAATGGATATTTTATAGTCTCTGGTCAAGTTTATATAATCAGAATGGAAATTATGTAGATTCTTGAATGAGGTACCAATTTTGAGAGGAAAAAAATATGTGTTTTAGTAGTACGTGTGTGTGTGTGCATGCTCAGTTGTATCTGACTCTTTGCAGCCCTGTGGAATGTAGCCAACCAGACTCCTCTGTCAGTGGGATTTCCCAGGCAAGAATACTGGAGTGGGTTGCCATTCCTACTCCAGGGGATCTTCTTGAACAAAGGATGGAACCTGCACATCTTGGGAAGTAATATAGTAGTATAAGATAAGATTGCCCTTACATTTTGGTATTTAATTGACAAAGCTCATGAGCCAGATCATGAAAAGGCATCCACCAGAAGGTCTGGGTAGCCTTGGCTAGTTCACCTACTAATCATTCTTTAACTGCTTTCTTTTCCTTTACCTTTTCTTTTGGCATTAGCAACCATGACCTGAGAATCTATGTCTTTCGCACATTTTGCCTGGTACCTTGCCTTTGACTGTCACTGGTGTGGACCACGCTCTTCACCTCTCAGCTCTGGGACTCAGGTAATGTTCCTGTTCATTTGTTAACATTTCTCTCGGCAATATATTTGCAAGGAAGTCCACTCTGAATATCTACATCCTCTGCCCAAAATATAAAATTCATTCATTTATAAGGAACAAAGCATGACATAAGCTTGAAATGATGTTCTCAAAAAGCATAATTTTAAAAGTCTCTTGAAACACAAGTGCTTTTGCAATAAAGAAAGATACCATGTGACTATAGTCATACTATATGACTATAATCATAAGCCTAAATGATTTAGACTTAGTTCAGATTTTAGCACTGTAATTTTCCCATCAGTTAATCAAAAGATGCTTACTCCTTGGAAGGAAAGTTATGACCAACCTAGACAGCATATCAAAAAGCAGAGACATTACTTTGTCAACAAAGGTCCGTCTAGTCAAGGCTATGGTTTTTCCAGTAGTCATGTATGGATGTGAGAGTTGGACTATAAAGAAAGCTGAGCACCAAAGAATTGAACTGAGGTGTTGGAGAAGACTCTTGAGAGTCCCTTGGACTGCAAGGAGATCCAACCAGTCCATCCTAAAGGAGATCAGTCCTGGTTATTCAGTGGAAGGACTGATGTTGAAGCTGAAACTCCAATACTTTGGCCACCTGATGCGAAGAACTGACTCTTTGGAAAAGACCCTGATGCTGGGAAAGATTGAGGGCAGGAGGAGAAGGGGATGACAGAAGATGAGATGGTTGGATGGCATCACTGAATTGATAGACATGGGTTTGGGAAACCCTGGGAGTTGGTGATGGACAGGGAGGCCTGGTGCTGCGGTTCATGGGGTAGCAGAGTCAGATATGACTGAGCGACTGAACTGAACTTTCCATCAGTAAAAATCATATTTTTGACTTGCATACTTTATTGGGATAACAAAGTGACAGTGGAATTTTTAACCATGTCCATGTCCTCATATGGAAAAAAAATATGAACAAAAAATACCAGTCTTAATGTCTTTGGGAACAAAGCCTTGAATCTAAAATAATTAAAGCCAAAGAGCAATCTTTATGGGTCGAGCCTCTGCAGCCAAACTTTTTTTTAAAGGTCTGAACGAATGTTTGCGTGCTGAATAAATAATGCTTTTAATTGTATAGCAAAATATACAAAAACTATTTAGACCTATTTTACACATTCCAATGGAATAATTTTATTGTTTTTCTCTTTTGTTTATGGCAAACTCGAGTCTTGAAGGAGCAGTTTGTTGCAATACAAATTAGTGAGTGAACAAAGATTAAACACTAAAGTACTATATAAGTTACTTCAAACCTTTGGCTAAAAGAAGGAACAAAAGTGAAAGTGAAGTCACTCAGTCATGTTCAACTCTTTGCGACCCCACAAACTGTAGCCCACCAGGCTCCTCCGTCCATGGAATTTTCCGGGCAAGAATACTGGAGTAGGTTGCCATTTTCTTCTCCAAGAGATCTTCCCAACCCAGGGATTGAACCTGGGTCTGAAAGGGATTGTTAAAGATATTGCATTATTTCTATATATGACTAGTCCACTGAATGAAAAAATTCATTAAAAATGCAAAAATTGGGACTTCCCTGATGGTCCAGTGGTTAAAACTCTGAGCTTCCACTGCAGGGGGCACAGGTGCAGTCCTTCACTGGGAAATCAAGATCCCACATGCCTTGTGGCACAGCCTAAACATTTTTTTTAATTATTTTTTAAAATGCAAAAATCTATAAAAGTATAAAAAATATATGAGGCAATATGACCAAACAAAACTAAAAAGATACATAATACAGACTTTAGAAATGAGAAGCAAAAGATAAAAACAAACAAGACAACACCAAAACCAGCCCCTTGAAAAAGCTGCTTTAGAAAGTAGATCTGAGTGCACCAGTACAGAAGCACACGAGGTTCCCCAGTGGGAAGAGTGAAAAATGGGAAGGGGGAAGTCCTTACACCTTAGAGCTCAGGGCCTCTGATTCTCAGATCCCAGCATGACTGTTAGGGCTGTTAAGTACATGAGTGTAAAGTGTAAGAGTAAATACGTGTGTTTCCATTCATACACAGACCCCCAGACTGACACATTACTATCTGTTTTGAAAACCAGTTGAAGAGACGGGACCTGCCCCAAAGATACTAAACTGGTGAATTTGTCAGGATGAAGAAGAAAAAAGGCTGGCTTATGAGGGAACAAAGATATGACAATTCCTTATGAGATACTATCCACAGTTGCCCCAAATTTCTAACACCAATGGTTGAATTTATGCCCTGCAGACTTCAATTTTTAATAAAGTTAGAATCTGCCTGCAATACAGGAGACACAGGAGATGCAGATTCAGTCCCTGGGTTGGGAAGATCCCATGGAGAAGGAAATGGCAACCCACTCCAGTATTCTTGCCTTAAAAATCCCATGGACAGAGTAACCTGGTGGACTGTAGTTCAAAAGGTTGCAAAGAGTTGGACACAACTGAGTGACTAAGCACACACATCTCTCTCTTACTATGTGTTATCTGTGTATGAATTCTTTCAACTTATTTCTGTTTTTCTCTTTATATGTCTATATTCATTCATCCATATGTCTATATATTTATCTGCCTGTTTGTCTACTGTAGTTGTGGAAGTCTGTGTTACTGTCTAATTGCAAAAATAAATTTATTGTATTTTTCCTCCTTAATAACAGGTGAAAGAATAAGTAATGTTACATCTTCTAATTGGAAAAATATAAAGAAACTCTCCCTCTCTTGGTTAAATATATATATATGCACATATACATATACGTGTGTATATATGAATATAAACAATGAAATATGTTCACATACTTGTGAATTACATGTTGAGAAAGAGAAAGACAAAGGAGCAAATATATCAAGAAAGAATTAAGCTGTTAGAGGAACAGCCATAGGACATGTGTGTGTGGACACTCCTTTTGCCCATTACAGATTTACTGTCTGACCTCCAGCTCATCCTTTTCCCCTCTTCTGTGATAATTTAAATATACTTTCTTTGCCAAGTGGCCTTGGTTAAGTTTTGTTGTAGATGGCAAAGGAGAGACATCTCATATGGAAAGGGTTTCCCCTCCAGTCCTTCTGTGCTCCATCCAGAGTTTCCTGTGAGTGCCCAGGCACTCCAGCTCCCAATTCTGCAGTACCGTGTTTGGTTGGTGTTTTTCTTTTTTTAAGTAAAAATGTTAAGAAAACTACAATTTTAATAGAAGAGAGAAATAAATACTATAAAATGAATACTATTGCAAAACCATACAATCAAACTGCCTCTGAAATTCAAAGTGAGACAAGGAAAGAGAAAATGATGAGACAAAATTAAATTAGATTAGATTAGATTAAATTAAATTTCAGTGACCACCTTGCTGGAAAAACAGCAATAGAAAGAGAAATATGAGCATACCTCTACAGAAGCAATGGCAGATTTTACAACCTGGGAAGCAGTAAATCTTGAAATTTAAGTCAGCACACACCTATGTCAAACAGATCAGTGTAAAATCTTGAAGTAAATGATCTTACTAGATTCTGGTTCACCTATTGTCATCTGTTCAAGCATGATTTGTCTGTAAATACTGCAGAGTCAATGTATGATTCAATTCATACATGTAAACCCACACATTTTAATTATCTGTTTCAGATATCTACCTACATATGTATGTATGTATATATCTCTACCTATACACATAGATGTATGGTACGTCTGTATCTATCTGTAGAAATGACTGCCCCTGATAGACTGTATCAGTGTGTGTATCAGGAGGCTGGCCCATGAAAGACAAAGACAAGTATCACAGGTATCATATCTGACTTGAAATGCCTTTCTCATCCATCTCTATCATGCCCTGATTCACCACACATTTATAGTACAATAAAATTTTTAATTATCTCCTGGCTTAGGTTAAAAAAAAACAACAGTATTGTTACCTATGTCAGTCATTGAGTGGTTTCTCTCTGCCTAATGATCTATCCTGAAAAATGCTCCATATTAGTTCATATAGATCTTAATCTTTCTCTTCTTTCTCTTACCTGCATAGCACGGTGTTGTATGTATGCAACATCATTTATTCAGCCACTCTCCTATATTGGGGCATTTATTAAGTATTCAATATTTTGCAATTATAAATCATGTCACAATAAATAATTTCATGCATATGTATTTTATATTGCCAGAAGTGTCTCAGTCTAAAGTGGGATTGCTGGCTCAACAGATAAATGCATGCGTGGTTCTGTTGGATGTTGCCCAATTCCCTTTAAAGACTTTGTAACATTTTATGTCATGAAAATACCTGTTTTTGAGGGGCAGTCCTAAGATGGCAGAGGAGTAGGATGGGGAGACCACTTTCTCCCCTACAAATTCATCAAAAGAACATTTGAACACTGAGTAAATTCCACAAAACAACTTCTGAATGCCGGCAGAGGACATCAGGCACCCAGAAAAGTAGCCCATTGTCATCAAAAGGAGGTAGGAAAAAATATAAAAGATAAAAAGAGAGACAAAGAGGTAGGGACAGAGATCTGTCCCAGGAAGGGAGTCTTTAAAAAGAGAGAAGTTTCCAAACACCAGGAAACACTATCACTGGCAAGTCTTTGGCAAGCCTTGGAACCTCAGAGGGCAACATAACTGGGAAGAAAAATAAATAATTAAAATCCACAGATTCTGTGCCCAATGGTAATTCCCAGCAGAGCAGCAACACAGACACCCACATCTGCCACTAGCAAGCGGGGACTGGGCAGGGAGGCGCGGGCTGCACTGCTTAGAGTAAGGACAGGCCTGAACACCCCAAGGGCAATCTGAGGTAACTTGAGATAGCAAACCAGACTGTGGGATAGCTACCCCCGAAAAGTCCTAACCTAAGACACAACAAAGGACTGAGTAGAGCTAGCTGGCTGCAGACCGGCCCATCCCCTACTGGAGACACGCAGGTGAGGGCAGCCAGAGCCGGAAGGGGGCAATCACAGCCCGAGAGAGACATCATCTACCAAACTGCAAGCAGGCTTCATTGCTAACCAAGATTTCTTGGGATTCTGGACTGTCAACATCTGCCTGAAAATGTGCGCTGGTTATACACCCAGAAAACTGAGCGGCAGGGACGAGGGAGACGATAGGTTGCAGCGGCCACGCTCACCAAACACTTGGTCACCTGAGCTGCTCAGACCTGGGAAGGGCACAAAACACAGGCCCAAACTAGTCTGCGCCTCTGAGGACTAGCCAAGTACCCGAACCTGAGGGGCTTAGACCTAGGAAGTGCATACAACCCAGGGAAGGCCCGGACAGTTCCCAGCAGAGCAACCTAGAGCCTAAGCAGTGTAGACAGGGAAAGCACACACGCCGTGAGCGGGGGCAAACCCAGTGTGGATGAGACACTGCGCGCACATGCCAGTGTTACTTGTCTGCAGCATCCTTCCCTCCCCATAGCATGACTGAACAAGAGAGCCTTAAAAAGTGTCCACCACCACACCCTTGTGTCAGGGTGGAAATTAGACACTGAAGAGACCAGCAAACAGAAGAAGCTAAAACAGAGGGAACCGCCTTGGAAGTGACATATGGTGAAGTCTTGAAGCTACTGTAAGAATAAGACTGAAAACTAGAGGCAGGAGGCTTAAGTCCAAATTCGGAGAATACCAGAAAACTCCTGACTCCAGGGAACATTAATTGATAGGACCTCATCAAATGCCTCCATACCTACACTGAAACCAAGAACCACCCAAGGGTCAACAAGTTCCAGAGCAAGACATACCATGCAGATTCTCCAGCAACACAGGAACATAGCCCTGAGCTTCAATATACAGGCTGCCCAAAGTCACTCTACACCCATTGACGTCTCATAACTCATTACTGGACACTTCATTGCACTCCAGAGAGAAGAAGCCAGCTCCACCCACCAGAACACCAACACAAACTTCCCTAACCAGGAAACCTTGACAAGCCACCCATCCAACCCCACCCACAGTGAGGAACCTCCACAAAAAAGAGGAACCACAAACTGCCAGACTACAGAAAAGCCACCCCCAACACAGGAATATAAATAAGATGAAAAGGCAGAGAAATACTCAGCAGGTAAAGGAACAGGATATATGCCCACCAAACCAAACAAAAGAAGAAGAGATAGGGAATCTACCTGATAAAGAATTCTGAATAATGATGTGAAAATGATCCAAAATCTTGACAACAAAATGGAGTTACAGATAAATAGTCTGGAGACAAGGATCGAGAAGATGCAAGAAAGGTTTAACAAGGACCTAGGAGAAGGAAATGGCAACCCACTCCAGTACTCTTGCCTGGAAACTCCATGGACGGAGGAGCCTGGTAGGCTATAGTCCATTGGGTCGCAAAGAGTCGGACACAACTGAGCAACTTCACTTCACTTCAGAAGAAATAAAAAAGAGTCAATATATAATGAATAATTCAAAAAATGAGATCAAAAACACTCTGGAAGGAACCAACAGTAGAATAATGGAGGGAGAAGATAGGATAAGTGAGGTAGAAGATAGAATAGTAGAAATAAATGGAACAGAGAGGAAAAAAGAAAAACTAATTATAAGAAATGAGGACAATCTCAGAGACCTCTGAGACAATGTTAAATGTCCCAACATTTGAATCATAGGAGTCTCAGAAGAAGAAGACAAAAAGAAAGACCATGAGAAAATACTTGAGATAATAGTTGAAAACTTCCCTGAAATGGGGAAGGAAATATCACCCAAGTCCAAGAAACCTAGAGAGTCCCAAACAGGATAAACCAAAGGCGAAACACCCCAAGCCACATATTAATCAAATTAACAAAGATCAAACACAAAGACCAAATATTAAAAGCAGCAAGGAAAAAACAACAAACAACACACAAAGGGATTCCCATAGGGATATCAGATGATCTTTCAATAGAAACTCTTCAGGCCAGGAGGGAATGGCAGGACATACTTAAAGTGATGAAAAAAAATAACCTACAGCCCAGATTACTGTACTCAGCAAGGATCTCATTCAAATATGAAGGAGAAATCAAAAGCTTTACAGACAAGCAAACATTGAGAGAATTCAGCACCACCAAACCAGCTCTCCAACAAATGCTAAAGAATCTTCTCTAGACAAGAAACACAGAAAGGGTGTATAAACTCAAACCCAAAACAATAAAGTAAATGGCAACAGGATCATACTTATCAATTATTACTTACCAATAATTACCTTAAATGTAAATGGGTTGAATGCCCCAACCAAAAGACAAGACTGGCTGAATGGATACAAAAACAAGACCCCTATATATGTTGTCTACAAGAGACCCACCTCAAAACAAGGGACACATACAGACTGAAAGTGAAGGCTGGAAAAAGATATTCTACACAAATAGAGACCAAAAGAAAGCAGGAGTAGCAATACTCATATCAGATAAAATAGACTTTAAAACAAACGCTGTGAAAAGAGACAAAGAAGGACACTACACAATGATCAAAGGATCAATCCAAGAAAAAGATATAACAATTATAAATATATATGCACCCAACATAGGAGCACCGCAATATGTAAGACAAATGCTAACAAGTATGAAAGGGGAAATTAACAACAACACAATAACAGTAGGAGAATTTAATGCCCCACTCACACCTGTGGATAGATCAACTAAACAGAAAATTAACAAGGAAACACAAACTTCAAGTGATACGATAGACCAGTTAGACATAATTGATATCTATAGGACATTTCACCCCAAAACAATGAATTTCACTTTTTTCTCAAGTGCACACAGAACCTTCTCCAGGACAGATCACATCCTGGGCCATAAATCCAGCCTTGGTAAATTCAAAAACATTGAAATCATTCCAAGCATCTTTTCTGACCACAATGCAGTAAGATTAAATCTCAATTACAGGAGAAAAATTATTAAAAGTTCCAACAAATGGAGGCTGAACAACACACTGCTGAATAACCAACAAATCACAGAAGAAATCAAAATATGCATAGAAATGGATGAAAATGAAAACACAACAACCCAAAACCTGTGGGACACTGTAAAGCAGTGCTAAGAGGAAGTTTCATAGCAATACAGGCATACCTCATGAAACAAGAAAAAAAGTCAAATAAATAAGCTAACTCTACACCTAAAGCAACTGGAAAAGGAAGAAATTAAAAACTCCAGGGTTAGTAGAAGGAAAGAAATCTTAAAAATTAGGGCAGAAATAAATGCAAAAGAAACAAAAGAACGATAGCAAAAATCAACAAAGGCCAAAATCAATCAATCAACAAAGCCAAAAGCTGGTTCTTTGAGAGGATAAATAAAATTGATGAACCATTAGCCAGACTCATCAAGAAACAAAGGGAGAAAAATCAAATCAATAAAATTAGAA